>DWGJ01003279.1:0-13706 GCA_018246895.1 Aspitha aspitha aspitha | reverse complement strand
CTCAGGAGTATGAAAAATAATTGTACCAAGTTCCGTTAAAATCCGTCGAGTAGTTTTTGTTTCTATAACGGTTATACGGACAGACAGAATTGACTTCTCTACAGATTTATTATAAGTATAGAAGATTGTGGTTTTGATAAACCTTTTTAACACTGTCCTCTACTGAGTACTGAAGACTGAGTACTGAAGTCTACCTATTGCTTATTTCTATTGTTTCCTTTCAAACCCTACATCACAGAGAGATTATGTGGAAGGTGTTTACTATAATTTTGCACAGCATTACACTGGTATTAACAAATAGTATTCTGTCTGTGTACCAATAAAATTTTATTAGATGTCATCGATGTTTCAATGTTTTCAACCAATCCATCCCAAGTTGTGCAGTCAGTCCTTTAGTATGTCCCAGATTTTATTAATTCTATTGTAATATTAAAATTAATAACTAGCTTAAACAATGTACTTAATCATTTCAAACTTATCTGTGTTTTTGGTTGTACATATGAACCCAGTAACAGGTTTTCCAACCCAGTGTGCTCTAGGCACTTTTTGGTATGTCCTTTTGAAATGATAAAACAATTTTAATTTTTGAATTGGACTTTTGAATTTAATTGATAATAATAATGATTATTATTATTGGCTAAGCTCTAAGAGTGCAAATGGCAAAATTGGTTAGAAATTATTCAGTAGTGGCCATCTAATATTAAAGTTAATTGACTGTGAAAAATTAAAATGTAATTATAATTTTAATTTACTAATTGCTATTCTATTATAATTATCCATGAGAGGGATGGGATATTAGGAGAAATTATTGTGGATGAATAATATGTAACGATTGTATATATAATTGGTGAAATAATCCAAAAATTCATAATAACAATTTTTCTAACTAATCACTACCTACTCAAAAATTAATAGCACTATTTAATAGCATTAGATGGGATGTGTCGACATTATAAAATAGATTATACATGTCTACTAAAGACCTATTAAACTCACCCTTAACCTCAAAAGTCCTTGATAATATTCGACAATATTTTGCTGTCTTTATATTCTTGTACTCATTGTCAGAATCCAGGATACTGTTTTATTTGTGTGTGGTTTAAGTGTTATATCATAATCAAACCTTTTACTGTTCATCAGTTAAGAAAAGGACTTGCGTATTAACGAGAGGGCTTAAGGCCCTTTTCAGATTGACACATTTCACACACCACATTGAAAATTATACGCAGAACTGTAATGTTCATAATATTACGTATCTGTATCATAAAATAATATCATTTAGTATGGCGATAACTCATCGTGGTCGTGTATACGGCTCTTTTTTATGGCGGCAAAAACACACGTCGCCACGGCAAGGCGCAAACAAATCCTCACCTAAAAGCCACACAATAATTACTGAATACCGTAGCGGGTTTAAATGTCGTGTAAAATCTGTGGTCTCATACGTCCCGTGACAAGATGTAAACATCCAACAACATAGATACATTCATGTCACTGCTATTAGTTTCGAGTGTCATGTCTCAGTGTCATGTCTTGTTGTAACAACGGTACTTTGTGTGATGTGATTTAACAAAAACATAAGCGCGTTGACACACAAACACACACACACACACACACACACACACACACACACACACACACACGCACGCACGCACGCACACTTCATTGTTTATATCACGTACTTACACTATTTGTGTTTTTGTTTTGGAACGCGAATGAAACTGAATGCAACTGAAATTTATTTTAATTGTAATTGCTTGTTGATTCTTGGGATTTTAAATAGCTACCTATTCAATTTCATGGCTCTTATTTTCATTTTAACCTTTACGTAATTATTTTCGGTAAACACCCGATACCAATGTTTAATTTCTTTTTTATAGAGTCTTAAGTACCTATAACATGTGAGATCGATTGACTACGTTTCGTCGCTCGCCCCATACAGATTTTTCCAACATTCTATCCTATTGCTCTTACGCTTACGCTACATTTGGAAATCATTCGCGGACCATATTTTGGCTTCTGCGCATCACTGCTTGGGAACGAGTGCTCTGGATAGCGATTTAGTTCGAATATTATGTTCGTGGATTGATTGTATTTCGGGCGCGGCGCTAGACACCGCATACCGCGGCGGTGCAGTGAAGATATTGGCGCGGTTCTAGAATATTCCGCGCGTCGCGCTCCGTGAACAGGCAGGCCTTAGCCTCCTTCCGTTCATATCGGTCACGCATCGCCCCCATCTGAAAGATAGTCTTCGAAATGTTCGCCTGTTGTTTTTTTTCGTATCAATACCATACTCTGTCCTTGTCTCATCGTAGTTATATGACAAATATCGGTGCTTTTCATGAATACTCACACAACTCAAAATTTTGAAAATACCAGTATATAACACAAATCAATCCAAAATATTGCTTATTTCATACTCAGTAAGACTCACATTCATAACGGCAAAACCGGCATAATGTCGCGCAAAAATGTAGTTTTTTGATTGGTTATTTTTTACAATATTGTTTCATTTTGTTTCATTTTCAAATGGCTACCTCTTTAAACTGTGGATTTTGGATTGTGCGAGTATTCATGAAAAGCAGCTATATGTCCTACACGAAGTTTGTTTCGACTCCCTTACTTATATTAAAGGTAATAAATAAGCTTTTGGCAACAGTTCACTGTATAAATGATATAAATTTCAATTTCAAAACTTTGCTGTACTCGGTCTTGGACATGATACACTGATTACTGAGACCGATCTTTATTCTCAACCTTGGGCAGGTGGAGGGTTGCTGCATGATGCATATACTCGTAACCCATACAATAAGTACATATCCCTGGATCTCTGTTCTCTGCCTACCTCTACGAGAAGTGGACATGACAATATGAATTTCAAAGATTTTCACATCATACACGTGAAACATTCAAATTGCACGCAATTAATTATATTTTCTATCGCGCGTGTTAGTACGGCAGCAGTCGTAACTGTAGGTATGTACCTGCGTACCGACCGACCGAACGAACGACTTAGTCATTCACCGCTCAGTTCTGAATGGAGCCCGCACGTACCGGAGTAGTTTTCCCGCCCTTGATATTGGCCTTGTCGGTCCGCGGCCGCACGTAACGAATCGGCGAATTGCGCTCTATTTGATTGGAGGTTTATTTTGATCCACTCCATATACTTATCTTTATATGAACACCCCATGTGAACGTATCTTTATTGCGGGGCCGGTCGAAACAACCGCGCACTCGGTCCGCCCTATAATCGCGGCAATTATCGTTAACATTGCATTGTATTCAATGAATTATTCAATTTTATTACTTCAATATTTTAACCAAGCAACCAGGGGCTCTTGTGTGAAGTCAGCCAAACCGCATCTGATCAGCGTGGTAGACTAAGGCCTAAAACCCTCGCACTACACGAGGAGAGTTTTATATGTATATGACTGGCAGAACCGGAGGTCGTGGGTTCGATTCCCACCCAGGACAAACATATTTGTGTGATCAGCACATTTGTTTGTTCTGTGTCTGGTCGTAATAAAAATATCTATATAAGCACTATATCGTATGTATGTTTATCAGCTGTCCGGTCACCTTAACAGAGGCATTGAATTGCCTAATTTGGGATCATACAGCCGTGTGTGGAATTGTCTCCAGTTATTTATTTATTTAATTCATTGAGAGGATCCGTAAGGTTCCGAGAGGTGGTGAAAATTTATAAACCTCTCTGTGATTTAACAAAATGGAAAGAGGTATACTCGTATTTAGTTCACATTTGAAATCAACGTAGCACAATGTTTGAAGGCATCGATGCTTGATCGCAGTATGGTGTTGAAGGTTTGATGGAGATAACGATAAACTGGACTCGTCACTGAGTGACCATCTTTAGCGTCTGCTACCGAACTAAACTTCGTTTATAGTATCGTCTCGAAAGATTCAGAGCGTTTGATGCATCGAAGCAGACCGCCAAAATCTTGTTCACCTTCGGGCTGAATGTGTATAGCGATAAGTTCCAAAAAATTTAATTGCGATTTGACGAGACGAGTTTGAGTGAACTCGAACATGAGACGCATTTGGTTTACATTAATTCAACATACCAGGAGGTGAAATGTTATTTTGACAAATCTTTTCGAACCAAGAAATCGAAGCGCAGTTTTTCTATCCACACTATTCCAACCCATTGCGGGAAAATAAAGAACAAGAACAAATGAATTCAGGATTTAAAATATAAGCAGAACATAAAATACAGACCTAAAAGTAGAAAAGGAATCATTAATACGCCCAGAGAAAATAGCGGGTAATCAATAACTGTTTAAAAAGAAGCATATGAATACAGTGGTGTAAAGAATTCAATCTAATACCTCGGATATTATAGAGACAGCTTCATTGGGTTCTTCCTGGAACGAGCTGGTGTCGAAATTGACAGAGTGTGCGATTTTTTTCTTGGTATCAGCACTTTCCTCAATCATGTTAACACCGCTTTTTGTACTGCTGTTAGTGTCCATTACGTTTTTAACTTTATCGTGCAAATCAACGTTATCAATAACAACTTTTATTATCCTACCCGTGGTCATGTCACAGCAATATTTACAGTTATTAACTATATCCGTATCAGCGTTGGCATCAGTTAGTCCCAGATTTCCTAATTCAGTTGACCCGTTAGAAAAACTATCATTGGCCTTACATGTGCGTGATGTATATTTTTCAGGACATTTTAAACGATCTGGCTCGCCTACACTTAAATTTACCGCATTATCGTAATCGTACTCAACTGTGAAGTAATTGGCGGTCGTAACTACGTTTTGTGGCGAAAAATTTGCGGCAGACGCCAATTCGCGAACTAAATTCATGTTAGCTGAATAATTATTATCATCCGAAACGCTTTGAGCTACTGTTGTCACGGTTGGGTTAGCATTGCCCGATTGCGATGGTGAGTTACTGATCATGTTATCAAAAAAACTTCTGACGTTATGTTCAATACTTGTGCTTTGGGTAGGTTGACTTTGTCTATAATGGTTTTGCGATTGGCTCAACTCAAAAAAAGACTTTGCATGGTCCTCTTTTGTTGTCGGTGGTCCTGTGAAATAGCTCGACAGCCTGCTGAAGCTATTTTCTTCTTCATCGTCAGTATTACTAGAATCATTTACTGTCGCAGCAGATGTTGTCGGTTGCGAAGGCAATGGTGTGGAGAAAAAGTTTGCCGGATTTATTCCAGAATTTGGATTTGATTCGAAGCTTCTTTGCATAGTCGAGTTTCCCGGAATTAAAAAGTCTTTGAATTCTACACTTAATAATTCCGACAACGGAAAAGCTCTTCTAGGCTCTTTCGGAGGCTCTATATCCATATTTGAAAAACCTTCGTCTTGAGAACTAGAAGATGAAGACGCACGGTTTTTTTTCCGTCTTGTTGCCTTTTGACGCACATTTTTGGTATGAGTTCTCGATGTTGATGGATAGCTCATTTCCTGCATACTCCTGTTGGATCGATAATTTGTAGATGTAACATTTCGCGGGCTCTCTGGCGCTTGGCTCGGTAAATCGATATTACTTACATCGATTTCATCATGAGTTACCTCTATACAAGTACCTTCACCCGCACAGCTTAGTAAATATTCATCCTCTTCGGTATCGCTATTTGAAAATGGAGCGTAGCGATGGTGCGCAAGAATATGATCCATAGGGTCTGCGTCTGGGCTGTCAGGTGGATTAGTAGGGGGAAGACTTTTGCGAACGTTCGCTAACAATTTAGACATTTTTTCATCATTCTCCGGATTGAGGGCTATAGGTGGTCGTTTTTCATGACGATTGGATTTCGGTTTTTTTGCCTTAATGTCATATTTCTGTATCAGAAACTGTTCTACCAATGCTTCAATCTTTTCACTTGCACTGTCACTTTTATCGGAGCCTTCTAAATTAGCTTGACTACAAGTCACAGTTTCTGTTACGGGCGTCTGTGTTGTTGAATCTGGAATTTGAGGTACATTTTCATTGGTAATTTCACGTGTTTGACTTGTTTCAGGTTGTTGATGTTGGTTTTGATTTAAAATATTACATTTTCTGTAATATTCTTGTTCAAATCCTGGTGGTATACGCATAGGTACGTTGTAAGGTCCATATGACATGAAACTAGGATGGGGTGTATTTTTGTAGTGATTGTCAGCTGCAAAATTTCCCGTGTCGAAATACGAAGGATACGGCTTGTTAACTGGCGTATCTGCTATCTCATTGTTTTCGTCTTCTGCAGTTTCTTCTAATTTTTTGTATTTCTCAACTCTATTAGTGAACGAGTCAACTTCTTGGGCATCATCGTCAGAAGTTCTTTCGCGCTCCTTCATTTTACCGTCATCTGTTTCTGGTTCGATTGGAAATTCCTGGATGAACATATTATTTTTGGCATCTTGTTCAATGGATTGTACATCTAAGATACCTTCTTCAGATTTGGAATCGTCTTCTGCAGGAGGGGCTGTAGGCACACTCAATTGTCTAGGAAGAACAACATGTTCATCAAGCGAATGCTTGCATTCTACTTTTAATTCATCACTCGCATTTGTGAGGATGTTATCGAAAAACACGGCCGAGTTTTGTGTAAGGCCTGTTGCATTTGGATCGGGATTTACGGCGTAAGCAAGGTCCCTAGAAAACGTTGACGGTAGTGCAGCATTTCCAATCCGCCAACCATAATTCCTTGAAATTGTATTATCAATATTAGCATCCTGCAAAAGGTCCGTTTTCGACTGTCCTTGAATTTCCTGCATGGTATTTTCAGTAGTCTGCGCGATATCAAGGAACGTGTTGGAACTGAACTCAGGCATATTGTCAACAACTGTATTGGATTCAGTAAGTGGAACTTCAACAGGATTTGACAATTGTATAGGCGCTGTTATATTTTCAATCAACTGTTTAGTGACGTAATCAATTTCCCCATCTTCTGGTTCTGGTTCAATGGAAGTAGCTGTAACATTATTTTCTGGGTAATTTTGTGGAAAGGTATTTAATACTTTACACTTCTCGTTGGACCCCGTCGCTTTTTCGTTTGACACAGTGCCTCTTAAGACAGTGCCCCTTGACGCAGTGCCTCCTGACTGAAGAGATACTTTTTGAATTTCAGCTGCCAAGCCATATACATCCCCTGTTAATTCGTATGCTTTCATTACCTTGTGTGGATCAGTTGCATAGTTAAATCCACTTTTTCCTGTTGATATGTTTTTAAAGTCCATTTCGTCAAATGACGTGTCAGCTTTTTGCGTTAAAAACTCTGAATAATACTCAGGCGAAGAAGATCCCGAAGACGGTTCAATTATATTACTTGAATCAAGGCAAAACGTGGATGAATTTTGTACATCTTCGTTATCCTTTACATGTTGTAATTCATTTAAACGACCGTAAGTGGAATAACCTTCTTTATCCGCTGACGATCCTAAGTTATAAGATTTTGAAACAACATCAATAGGCGACTCTCCTGTGTCTTTACTAGGTGCACCCAGTGGATCTAAAAAGTTCGCAACTTCCTCAATTAGTGCGCTTTTTTCAGCAAATGTTTTATTATTGAATTTGTCTGGATCAAAGTCAGCTAAATATTTAGCGAAAGGATTCACGTAACTGTCCATTTCGTTAACATTTTGTTCATAAAAATTATATGCAGCATGTTGCGATGGTTGGTCACTTGCACTATTATCGGTGTTTTGTCGATAGATTGACTCCGAATTAGGTACTACGAACATATCTAAATACGCACCTTGGTTTTGCGTTTGTTGTGTTTCAATAATATTTGAGTTGTAAGGATCATAAGATGAATATTGTTGAGCATTTGACTGTTCATTTTTTGTGTCATTGTAGGCAGGATCGAAAAAAGTTGTGACAGTATTTTGTATCTTACTTATATCGATGGAACTAAGTTTTGACTTCAACGATCCAATAAATCCGAAACCTGTGATTTCTTGTTCTGGCGGTTCATAAAGGCTAGTTGTAGGTCGGCTTAGATCGAATGCAGTGTTATAATTATTGTGACTCGGATCTTGAACCGGGTTTGTCATTGAATTAAAATTATAACTATCGCTCGACGCGGAAGGCATTGTAAAATTATCAAAATTTATCTGACTCACTCCAGCATCTATACCGGGATAAGTTGGCTCGTTTTGTGTAAAGGATTGTGTCGGTTCTTGCGGTGTAAACAGCGTACCCTGGAAAGATGTGGACTGGATTGGATCTAACACTGGCTTGACATTGTTGCTAATACTTCCAACGCCATCTATGGGTCCAGCGTAATACTGGGGCTTTTTCTTCATCATTCTATAACTAGTGTTGTTGGGCATAGCTTTCGGTGGTTCGGGAACGGATACAGGAGGAACAGGTGGTACGTCGTTAGGATTGAAGAACTGGGTCAAAAGATTTTGCTGTGCCGTATCTGCATTAGCATTCCTAGTGTCTCCTGGCAGACTTTGAACTGGTGATGTTGTTGTATTGAAGAACATTGGCGGTGTTGTTATATTGGTTTGATCAGAAATAGTAGTGTGTACAATTGGAGGTACTGTGTCCTTTGGCAAATAAGATAAACTTAATTGGGGAAACGGCAGTTGAGAATCATTTGCCGGTTTTATATCAGGTACAGCTCTGATTACTGTTTCTGGCGCTTTGGGTACATTCTGAGATGGCGTTGATGGTAACATAGGTGACATATTTAGTGGCGCGGGTATTGTCGCTGTACTATTTGGTTGTGTGTTAAGCGTTGTTGTCGGCGGTGCTAATGAAGGATAATCTGTGGGAGGTAAAACAGTTGAAGAAGATTGTAGGTTGGGCTCGGTGTGCAGTCCATCCGTTGCAATGTTAATAGTCGAAGAAGATGAGGAATCTCTAAATGTTGTCGAAACGAATGGTAAACTTGTTTCAAGATTTGTACTAGGCAGTCCCGCTTCTCTGTTCGGGAAGGCAGCGGTTGAAGTTTGAGCGGTTAACGATCTTGAAGATTCTTCCATATTCAAATTAGCTTCGGGTGTACATTGGGGTACAAAAATGTTGTCATACTGTGGCATTGGCGGGAGCTGTTGACTTTTGATTATGGGTTGCTTAGCCGCAATACGTCTAGCTACGGAAGGTGGCAACACCGATTTTCCAACCGAAACCTGATTGTCTCTTTTCGGCAGATTAGAAAACATAGGCGGTGGTGGAACGAAAGCGCCAGTCTCGTATGCAGTATTCATAGGAGGTGCACTGAAAGCTTCTCGTGAGGTTTGCGAAGTTGCTTGAAAAGTTTTATGAGGAAATTGCGATTCCGAAGGATTCGCTGTTACGGATTTCGCATCGAACAGTCGCGTTCTATTTACTTCACTTTGCCCAGCGTCGGATCCATCTGTTGCGTCGTTACTATCGGCTGCATTATCAGCTGGCGGAGCGGGGAAAATATCATAAACGCCGCTATCGATACGTGTCAACATGGCAGCGTCGATTGCTTTACTAAAATCGACATCGCGAGACGGGACATTTGCGTCCAAATCCTTCTCATCTACGTTCAAAGTGGATGCAGACGAGACGGAGATAGTCGACGCGATGGCGTCCGGCACGCAGTACGCGTAAGGCGGTGGTTGCGGTTGGGCAACGGGCGGTTGATTATACGCCGGTGACGTTTGCAACATGTCGCCGCTCGTCAGGCCCGGTATCTGCGCGTACACTTTCTTCCTGGTCGTTATGCGGTAGTTGGCTGCACCTGGAACAATCATTATCGCAATTAACGTCAACCGAGCCGGTCGTGTCTTGCGCGCGGCAGCTGTCGAGCTAACCGGCACTTTCGATAGTTACGTAAAAAATTGTAAAATCAAAACGCGCCAACGTTAACAAATAGAAACATTGCCGTTAAGGACTCTATGTCATGTAATTAGTTTTATTTGTGTTAGCATTATGTACTAGTCTAGAATGTTCTCAGCTGTTCAGACACAAACTGGCCTCGTAGTCGAGTGGTTAGTGACCCTGACTGCAAAACCGGCGGTCGTGGGTTCGATTTCCACCCAGGACAAATATTTGTATGATAAATACATTTGTTTGTTCTGTGTCTGGGCGTAGTAAAGTATCCATATAAGTACTATATCGTATGTATATATGTATGTTTATCAGGTGTCCGGTCACCATAACACAGGCATTAAATTGCCTAGTTTGGGATCAGACAGCCATGTGTGGAATTGTCCCCAGTTATTTATTTATTTATTAACGAGTACAGTCTACGAAGTGCTCGTCTGTACGTTACGCGTTTAGTTTTACTAAGCTTGTTGCTGTTATCTAAACAGCCCTTTTGGAGTCAAGCGTTATTTTATCAAAGGTAATTTCATTGTAACGAATACTATAGCTAACGTGTAGTTCCCTGTCTATGTTGTCTTAACAATCTAAGTTGGGTAGTTTTGCTTTATAATCTATAAATTCGGTTAAAGTTTTAATTAAACCTTGCCAAGTTTTAACGAATTTACGATTAATTTAGGTGGTGCGTAAATCTTAACAGAACTATTAGTTGATGATAAATGAATGAATAACGTAGTAAATTGATAAATGAATGTTGAATAAAATGCCTTTAGCGTTTTTAACATAAATATGTTATTGATAAACGGCATATTTCAAAAACGCCTTGAAAGGAATCCACAGGCTGTATTGTGCCGCGTAAACAATATAACCCTAAATTCACAGTCGCATATAAGCGACAACTGATTCTTAAATGGCCTTAAATGGCCGAGTAAAATCTCAACCCGTCGACTGCCGCCTACCCTTTGGGACCCTTCATGAAAAGCAGCAATATATGAAGTGACATTAAATAAATATCTGAGGAGAATTCCACACACGGCTGTCTGATGCCAAATTAGGCAATTTAATACTTGTGTTATGGTGACCAGACAACTGATAAACATACATATATACATACGATATAGTACTTACATAGATATTTTTATTACGCCCAGACAGAACAAACAAATGTGCCCGTCACACAAATGTTAGTCCTGGGTGGGAATCGAACCCACGACCTCCGGTTTGGCAGTCAGGGATTCTATCCACTCGACCACGAGGCCAGCCTAAGTGATGTGTGAAAGAAAAAATCTTTTATCATTACTTATTTATTTATGTACTGTAGTTAACTGCATTCATTTTTGTTTCAATGCTGTACACGAGATTTAAAATATGGTATTTGCTGGCTCATTTCAGATCCAGTGCACAACGTAGAGAAGTTTATGAAGAACTTTGATTTGTGCGGGTTTCTCACGATTTTTACTACACCGACTCTGAAGTCAAAACTATTAATTAACCATAGATGTAAAGCGTTCGTTGGATAAAGAAATAAAATTATTAGGGCTTGCAAATTGTAAATGGCATAATTTATTTCAATGCCCTGTATACATGCCTCATTACAATTTTAAACTATGCTTGCATCTGAGCAAAATTGTATTGGTTTTTATCGGCGACGCAGTTCATTAGAGCCGCGAAACTAGTGCTGACAAAATTGAATGTAAATCGCATTAATTGCAAAATGTAATTATCGTAACGGTTGCTATGCGGCTTGTCGTATGAAGTCCTGGGTTGGAGTTTGAGAATAAATGGTAGTGATGGATGAAATTGTTCTCTTCGTTACTATTCGAGGACGTCACCAAAGGTGCTGAAATCCTAAAGGTCCAGATAATAATTGCAAATAGGTACGTTTGGGTCCAAGATCAGTTGAAAAACGAAGGTACCTAATGGCACTTTAGTTTTTTGTTGCTTTGCTATTGTTGCGAGTTCTGTTCAACTGTATTTTTGTGTTTATTTGACGAGAGTACCAAACGAGTAGGCAACAGTTATGACTGCTGGCCGCTAGTGCCGCTGCCGTCCATGGACATCTGCATCCGACCTCTGATAGATAGATTGAAAGTCACTCACGAGAGCTTGCTGCTCTCAGTTGGTTTAGTTCACGGAGAAAGAAAATGGTTAATTAATGTTTAAGATCTATCCCTGTCCGAACTACTCGGCGAAATTCGGGGTTGCACTGAACAGTAGCATCAGTGGTTTTCCACGGGAACGGCTGAGTGCACCCCCTTTCCATCCTTTGTCTTGTAATTTGTTTTTTTTTTTTTCTAATATTTTTGTTTTTTTGGTGTCTTTATTATTGTGTGCTTTGTGTTTTTTACGTATGGGATGGATGGATGGAGTATGAGGTGTTAATAAGAATTAAATATAATTCTAATGTTAGAATCTTTTCTACGCTGTTTTGCTACGAACATTTAAACTTTGAAACGGTTTGTTTGAAATCATTAAAAGATTATTGTTTCCCAACGCCATCTATCAAAATTTATTAGAACTAAGATTAATACTAATGGTAGTGTGTCACTGGATCGTAGGCAATGAACCTTAGTTATTGGTTCCTTCTTAATCGTTTCCGAAGCGAGGGCGCCACTAATGAAGTATAGAAAAAGTTTCTTTTTCCGAATATTCATTTAAATTCCTATGTTTATGAAGTAATTCACTACAATTATTCGTTGCAACAATAAATTGAATAGTTTAATCGCTTTTACTATATTTACTATCTCTACACCTATTCATATAAATTAGCAATATTTGCAACTGTCCTGAAGTTATATTTTAATAATGTTTTTTCGCTCAACAGAGATTTTCATTGCTTGTAATTACGCTAAGTAATCGGAAGGCACTTCAATGAAATAGCAAATGAATTGCCAATAATTTTCATATTTGTACGGTAGGTATTAAAGTATGACTAGGAATTATATTGTTGTAATACTGGTTAGGTCTTGGTCCTTAATCTAATATTCAATACAACTAATCTAGAACCTAATCTGGGACAAACAATGCAATGGTACATTGCGCAACACGATTTAGGAATCCGAGTGCTTACACAACTAGCATCCCTGCTACCTATAGCTAGGGTTGCCAAACTTTCTGATATTGTAATACAAAAAATAACTTATCGTAATATTATGTTTTCAGAACATTTTTTTATGTTATAAAAACCGTCAAATTAGCCTTTTAAGGTATTATAAACATGATGAAGAAGATAAAATTCAAAAATGCTAAATTAATACAAACCTAAAAGCTTGATTTTATTTATTAAAATACTGTTAACTATTTATTTCTATAGGTTTAACACCACAACTTATAAAATAGTCGTTTATAAATAAAGAAAGTGTATACCAGAGGCGACCATCTCAGTCCTCAAGAGTAGCAACGCATTTTTGACCGACTTCTGACAGGATCAGTGGTTTTAGCAGTCGGCTACAGATGTCCATGGGCGGCAGAGGTCACTTGTAGCCGAATGCTCATTTGCTACTCTATTCAAATCTATACTTATATTATAAAGCTGAAGCGTTTGTTTGGTTGAACGCGCTATCCTCAGGAACTACTGGTTCGAATTGAAAAAAATATTTTAGTGTTGAATAGTCCATTGAGGAAGGCTATATAATATCACGCTATGACCAATAGGAGTCGAGCAGCGACGAAGCGTTCCTTCATACCTCGGTTTGCGTGTAATTCTCTCTTAGTAATCATAGCGTGACGTTTTTAAAATATTTTTTAAATAGATTGTTCTCTAATTCGCTGTCACGTCACCCCTTCCGCCTCACTGCGCACGATAACATGGTTCCTCCCGCGTGTCGCTCCCCCCGGGCCCACTGAAAATCGGCGCCGTGGTTCAAACCACGGCAATATGCCGAGTGGGTGCCGTTTCCGGCCCTCTATGACACATACAGGGTTAAAATATTGGTATG
>DWGJ01003278.1:0-13706 GCA_018246895.1 Aspitha aspitha aspitha | reverse complement strand
GGGTGTTTGAGTATTTGTTTTTGGACTTTAGTGATGTCAAGCATACTGTATGTAACTCACAAGGTAAAGTAAGGTCTTTCATGTAGAGTACCTATCATTACAAACAATCTACTTCACATTTGTAATAAAATTCTAACACATTTTAGTCTATTGAAAACTTATTATCATAAAGAAAAGATATCATCTATTACAATTTTTATTAATTAAAACAAGCGCCCGACAAATGTGGACAAAATTAATAATGGAAATTGAGATGTGCGAGAGAGTGGGGCATATAAATAATCTCTTTAACAGAAAGGGAGAGAGATCTTTTTCTTTAGTGTTGTGAGTCTTTTTCAAGTCGCGCTCTTTTCCGTTTTTAATTATTGAACCACTCATTCCTAATTATTGTTATTAGCACAGGGGAGAGTGGTGAAAATTGAGGGTCTCGTCGAGCAATATTGACCGCTGGCCCGAGGTGCGTCTCAGGGGAGGATTTTAATTGTACCCGCTTTTGACTTTCCTCTTGTTCTTTGAGACGCTTCAATAAACTCGAATTTTACGGCGTCTCGCTGGTATTAAGTTTTATTAGTGGGGGTTTCGTTATTTGTTCCCGGGACGGCTAAAGTTGAATTTTTTGTGCGGATCAATTATCTATTTACGTAACTAACAATACATGTACGAGATTCATAGTTTAATAAACATCTAAATAACAATTTGTATAAATTTAACAATACATAAAATGTGTTTGAATAAAAATGTCGATTTGTTATTTCTAATTAAAGGCTGTTTCTAAGCGCATAACCGTGTAACGGTGAACACGCGGTTACTAAATATTGTCTATGGATTATCCGAGAAGGTTGAACTTACTATATTGACATTTTTTTTACTTATCATTATCACATTTCAAAGAGAAATTTAAGTCTGAACCGAAGCGAGAGGCGACCAATCAAGTAATTGAATAAGGTTAAAAAAAAGGATTGGTAACGGAATCCACATTAATATTCCCTAACATTAACCTTACATATTACCTACATATTTAATTATTTGTAACAAACAAAACGTCGATAGACTTACCATTAGGGGGTTGAAATACGTATCAGAAATCCCAAATAAAGTCATATATACCAACAGTATTATGACTGGAGGCTGTTAGGGGAGATCATACAGTCAGTTGGTTAATGTCGCTAATGCGTTTCAATCCGCATTACGTTTTATATCCAAATTGCTCGCCTAAGCCGGCAATCCCCGGTAAGCCCTGAAACCGAGATCAAAGAACTCGCAGCCATTACGATTGTGGCTCATTTTTTATTTAGATCCCGGAGAACTCTTATCTTAACGCGCCTTCTGCGTACTTTATGACGTTATAAAGCTGATTTTTAATCTAAGGTGCTCCACTCCAAATTCGGGAACAATTGCATGCTCTCTTTCAAATTTATGTACACATAACTTTGCTTTTCTCTTTTATAAATGTGTAGAAGATATTTTGGTTTGTAATGATTGTGTTTGTTTCTCTAATAGTCAATATACACGTTTCATAACCTAAAATTTAAATGTCATTCGTTATAACGGCGAACGAAAACATCGCGAGGGAACCTGAACACCCTAGTGCATGTTATAAAATATTTATGTATAATATTTTGTGAGGTGGGTAAAGTTTGCCAATCTGCACTTAGCCTTTGTGGCCTATGAGCTACAACCTTCTATGAGAAGAGATCAGTATTCAGCAGTGGAATAATAAAGAGGTCGCAAAAAATACATAATATTTTAACTCGCGAGTAGTACGTTTTGTATGGATCTGTGGGCAAATTATGAGTTGTAAATACAAAAATACTGCTAAGCAAACTATCATCTTCATGTTGAAAGTACTAATTTCGAAGTTTACCACATTAAAAATGTACATGAAATGTGTCTATATACAGTCGCAAATCGGTGTTATTTCATGCAAACACATTTTTATGAGGCAGAGGCGCCCCCTCGCGGCAATATTGCGTATGAACCGTGTCGCACGTGCGCGGTGCAATATGTTCGGGGCGCAGACGAAAGTCTTTTTATGAATAACTTCAATGATTTATGAAGTATCCTGAATGCCTTCATTCTATTGAGATTGTACTGTTTGCCCTTTTACTTTGGCTGCAGGTTCAAAGACGTAAATACTCGTAATGCTAGATGTGTGTGTAGTGAATAAAGTATTACACAAATTATTTTATATGTATAACATGTATGCAGATACATTTTTAGAACTTTGATTTGTTCACTCTACGGCCATGATCAATAGTTTCGTATTTCAAAGGATAACTATGTCCTCTGTTGTGCTTGTACGAGCATCAACTTACAAAGAAACCATTTCACACGGGAGCGTGTCTGCCTTAAGTCTGTTACTATTCCTATATTATCCTTCGCGTCATGATGTACACGTTTCAGTAATTTAAGTCAAAGTCGAAGTTTCTTATTGCTTTCCTTCGAAGCATACGTATAAATAAACATCTTTCGGATAGTTTTTGATTTAATCGAAATAGCTTTGAAAGCTACAGCATTGTAATTATCGACACTAACTTTCGTATATAGTACCAACTCAATTGGAACTGAAGGTTTTTAAAAATTAGAATTAAGTTGAGTGTGAACGATACAAGAAGCGGAGAATTTTCATATTTTCATGCATAGACAAAAGAGACATTTATTATTTTCTCAACTCAAAGCGGTGTTTATGAAAATAAGCGGGCGGCCGCTCATTTCGGGTCGGGGCTGGCGGGGGTGTTATGTCGTTTTCATGGTTCGAACTCGGGGCTTTTGGCCACCAGCCAGCCGCCACGCTACCGTTTAACCCCTCTTTTGTTTTCTTCGGCATGTTTGCCATTACTTTAAAAAAATGTTATATATAAATAACTGATGTGTATTACAGAAATACAGAAATGGGTAATACCTATTATCCACAAAAACAATTTCTTTATATAAAATTTATAGGTATTATTCGGTTTTCAAATCTTATACTGATTCCCATAGTTTTGAACAATGTAGTCCTGCAAATAAGAACGTATATTTTAATAGTCGGAAAAATACATTCTTAAATTATACAGGTTTATGTAGCTTTCATGGTTCAGAGTATTCAGACGGTATTTGGCAACCGGCCAGCCCCTATCCAATCTTATGCATTAAATGGTTTCCACCGACTATTTTAACCAAGAAATAATTTAAATATGAAAACAATTTGAAACGTCGTTGTATGAATATCTGGGAATATCTGTTTTGAATACCGAATGATACCTACTTATATATGTATTTGATGATTTTGTAACAGTAGGTACAATTACATATTCTTATTGATGTCCATGCAAGACAACAGCTTTAATGCAGCTTTTTTTAAAACGACATAATTATTTTCACAAAAGTGAAATAATATGTGATATATAATCGTATGTGATTAAATGACGAGTTATACTAGGTTTGAAAATATTTTAGGGCTTACGGTGTGGTAGTTGAAGCAGTGTTATCAAGTTGACAGCACTAGATGGGTGTCAATATGCCAGCGAGAGTTGACGCTTGGCGCGGTGTTTGCGGCCGGTCTGCGGTGGATGTGTTACTACGCCAATTCCGTAGCGACGCCGCTCCGCACCAGACACTCATTACCTAAATATTGCGTGAATACATGAATGTTGACCACGTTTAAATGACTATTCGGACAACGATCACTACGATAGCGTTAATCTCAATTCATCGTACTATGTTATCTGTACACATGTATGATACAATTGACGAAAACTACAGTGAATATTACACAAAATCTACGCTTAGGCGTATTATACGTCGATCAAATTCGAGAAGTTTCCAAAGGTCGCTATACGATAAAAGTAGAATAGATGAAAGATGGTCAGGACCCTAAGTATCTGTCTACGACTATAGCAGAGACATGCTTGTATGTATTGTACATACCAAATAGTAGTAGGTACATCTGTGGCTTTGGCGGTGGTATATTACGATTGGTGTCAAGTGTAACATTGACGGGCGTAAACGACCACTGAGTAGCTGATTGCTAGTTGATTTTAATGAACGTTTCCACGCTCCAAAGCGCATGTTAAGTAATTGATCTCGGATTTAACCGGTAAATAATAGGTTGTACAATTTGTAGAAAAGCTCGTTAATTTACACTAAGAAAAGTTCATTGAAGATTGGAATTACTGGTTGTAGCTTGTCTGAATATTCGCGTAGCTCTCGGTTTATATTGTAGTGTAATCATGAGTGAGTGTGAGAGTTTGGTGAACGGAATTGCGGGCAGGAGGAGCTTTTATAATAGAAATAACAATATGTTTGTCTCATAATTTGACAAATGCAATTTAATCCATTCGCATTTCCTGAAAGCTGCGTGTCGTGGAATGTCTCGGTAGTGTCGTGTCGGCATGCGGCGATGGAGCTCGGTGATAGCTCGTCTCAGGGATACCTCCTGACGACTGCTGGGCGAATTCTTAATGCGTTGTCACATTCCTTGTCGCGATCGCCTTGGAACGCTGCTTAGATTCTAAAGCGGGTTGTACACTGTGGTTATCGGTTCGTGCGGATTCATTCCGTTCATTAGAATGTAAGGTAATTGATATAATATACGTATTAAATATCGTAGCGTTCCCTATAATATTTTGTCGTGAAATTTACCTAAATATGTGAAATGCAATTTAGTTATTAATATAATATTGGGCAACTTTGTATTGCTTCCCATCGCTCTTGAGGAGACGCGTTCTAGGTAGATTGTAACTACGGTTTTGTTTCTTGACTGTTATTTTTGTTTTAACTATACCAATAAAGATTTCTACACTACATTTGCTACAAAGAGTCCTGGCACACACGAGTATTTTTCAGAGAGCGTAGTCACAGTAGTCATTTTTTCATTATTACCTTTTTATGTATAAATACAATAGGTATCTATGAACGCTTGCTTTTGCATATCTGAATCTGTTAAGCCAAGAATGTCTTTGCCACCAATCGTTAGGAATTAGTTCGTGACGCTTGACGATCATTTAGCAAATGCCTCGACACTACCAAGACAATCTTGGAACGTTCCTTGGATTCTGTAAGAAAAATTCCTATTGTTCGTTCAAAGAGCTTGTACTGATTTTTACTTTTTGATAGTTTTATCGTATTCAGTGGTTACTCGTATATGTTTATCCGACAACAATGTTACGATTGTGTTCACATTTAATGAATGTTGTTGTTTTTGATAGCTGCTCACGAATAATTCGTAATTGATTTTTGATTATTTTCATCAGGTAAATCCTTCACACTGACAATAATGCTGGCGACCTCTCCTCCCCAAGTGGCGACCTACCAGAAGGCTATCAAAGTCACTGTAGATGGACCCCGGGAACCTCGCTCGAAGACAAGGCACCATGGTTTCCATCCGTTCCACTTCGGTCCGCGCTTCGCTCCCGACCCGCTCATGGGGTCCCTGCCGTTCAAATTATCAGGTAAAATCTTACATTCATTATGATGTGCTTATATTTGCAGCTAGACGTAATATTTATTATCGATATTCCAAAGTATTTGGAGATTTACAATTGGATACGTATGAAATACCTACATATCTTACAATAATAATAGTAACAAATTTATTTATTGTCCCTCCCAAACCACAATTGTGTTTAATTATGGTCTTATGTCTAAAATTAAATATGTCTGAGCATCCTGACTGAGGTAGGCTAGGAAAACCTAAGTTACATGATTCAGAATTATTTGGTTCCAACCAAGGCCAGGTAAGTGAAATGTTAAAATGAGAAAATGAAAGATAATTGCATCATGTTAGTAATTTATTATGGTATGTAGCAATTTTTCACTTTATTTTATCATTGGAAATAAGAACAATCTGTGTGAGGAGTTGTATTGAATTAGACAAGCTTCGTAGCAGATATATTTGATTCGTATTTGAGTCGATGTCCAAACACGTAAAGCAGCATATAAATAACTATCGTTCACATTCGCGTCTGATGCTTACAGAATGACATCTAATAAGGAACTTGTTTCCTCTCACGTCATTTTTCTCCAAGTCCGTTTCCATCGGACAGATATTAAATTGTCAGTCTGAACCGTTGTCACTCTCTCCGGCCCCTGAGAGGGGATTTAATTTGGCCCAGAACTTTCACGAAACAATTAATTATCGATTTGCAGCCCCTTTTGACACCTTTAAGAAGTAGTCAATGTCTGATGTTTCGTATGCCATTGTTTGCATTCTATTGATATGAAAGTAAACGTTATCGCAGTATTCTTCTTGTTTATAAAATTTCAAATTTCATTATAATCGCCATCAAATAATCATTGTCACCATAGATCTACGTGAAAATGGTCTACGACATAGAATCTACATATTATACAATAAAATATCGTCGTACATATTTCATAAAATATTTCGTTTGTTTCTTTATCAGCAATACAATATTTCACTGTTTCACCAATACGAATGTTCATCAGTTCACAATAGTAATTTTCGTAATACTGTGCAACGTTTACGGCGTTACGAGCGACGCGACCGTCGTCCTCGCAACGGCGCGGCGTCGCTAGGCGTCGCGGCGCACCTGCTGAGACGTTCATACTCGTAAAATCGAACAACGCACAATGGACGTATGTACGTCCCTTCTCATTTTTATACGGTCCTATTTTAAAGCTCGCAGATTTTAACGTTTTTTTTTAAAATTCACATATTACAGTTACGTACTGTTTGCTTTCATACGTTTTGACAGCAGTGATACGAAAAATATACATTTGTATTATCTGCCGTCTTGCCTCTAGTAGTTAAGCAGCTGCAGAAAATGGCGGGAAATTATGCTCTTTAGAGATCAGAGTGTTTAAAATGTTTTAAGACCATTTACGGGTATGGAAATTTTTCCTAACGGTCTCTGATTTTGATTACGGTATCAATTATTAAAATCGATGTGCACAGCTATAAAAATGGATCGTTCCTAGATTGTATATACATATAAACCTTGTGATGAATAAAATAATTTGAATTTGATTTATTTTAATCTGCGACTGTATTACGACTAGGTACATGCGAATCAATGCACATTTAATTAATTTGAAGCAATCACAAATTTACATACAATATTGATACATAAAAGGAACATTTACATAACAATGATTGTATCCTCGCGACATCGGAGTACATAAACATTTTAATGCGACAGCCAGTCGATATATATATTTACTTCGGCGATATTTTAATCCCATTACGCGGACCGCGGTCACGGCACGATTCGCATCGGAAAACTAAATATTTCGCATTAAATTATCGTGCGCTTCTCATATATTACCTGCAGGTACGTGTTTACCTTTAGCTTTTGTTTGCACAACGTATAAAATGCGTCACAGTTACAGTATTAATAAAGTATCTACACCTATATATAGATCCTTATACTATTTCGTAAAATTATTATACGAGAGGTATATTTTATTATATTATTATTAGGGAGTAAAGAGAAGCTTTGAGCTCGGAAATAATTATAGTTTTCTCGCCTACCCTTCATTACTTTATTGGTGTTTTTGTTATTAAAGTACTGATTTAAAAAGTTCATCATTATTTTACTTATAGGCGAAAATTGTTTTGAAGCTTCGAAATATGGGTAGTCATAAAAAATGCTGAAGTTCTGCGTTCTGCGTCAATGATCACCCATGTACGTATAAATGATACAGAGATTAATGACTAATGTGTTTGATGAGGTTCCCATTTATGATGAATATTTGAGTGATGGGCACGAGTATTTCTTCTGTGTTTGGGTGTAAAATTCTCTACACATGTAGATTACTACATTATACATGACTATAAAGTGTAAAATAGCAATCATATACACACCTAGTGTAGCATCAGATGAATGTGAGTGATGTGTCAAATGTTTTTATTACTGTGTATTTTGTATATATAATATGTACATTCTCGTATTGTAGGTATAGTCATCTTTTTACTGATCGAATATTGTAAAGTAAAAATAGTCAATAAATAAAAAGTAAATGAACCTGTAAGGTACATACGCACTTGCAATAAAATTTGGTACACCGGCAACTACGCAAGTGGTGCAAACTTCATTAGAGCGGGTGTCAAAGGGCCCTAACGCAATTACACACTGAGCGCTCCTGTGCTCAGTTGAGACACATTGAGCCGACACGCCTACCTGTTTAGGCAGGTTTAAAATTAGTTGTTAAAACAGTATTTTAATTAAATAACTGCATAAAATGTTAACATATTATGGATTTCAATATGATACGAAGGTGAATCGATGTGATATAATACATGTAGAACACTCAATTATGTTGAAATAGAGTGTTTATGGTCAAGAATACGAAAATAATTTCACTCGTCTCACCTTAATTGTGTAGTGGAATTCAGTCAAGTGAACAGCGGCTACGCAAGTGGCGCAAACTTCATTAGAGCGGGTGTCAAAGGGCCGTAACGCAATTACACATTGAGCGCCCTGGTGCACTGTTGAGACACACTGAATCCACACGCTTATATATACAAGTATATCCGTACGCCACCAAGTGTGTATACAGTGTGGACTGCGAAGTTATAGTACGCAAACGACAAAACGATGTGTATTACAATACCCACGCATAAATCTTTTTGTAATCGTCGTGTTTAAATAACCTTCAAACATTTAATGTTAATAATAATAACAATAAAGTTAATATGTCTTCACATCTGTCAGTATAATTGTGTAGTGGAATGCAGCGTAGCGAGGAGACGCTACGCAAGTGGCGCAAACGTCATTAGAGTGGCGTCAAAGGTCCGTAAAGTGATTACGTATTAGATGCCCTTGTTCACACTACTGGCGAATAGTTACAAGAAATCAATATAAACAGGATAGTGACGAAATTATAAGAACAGTCGAATTGAATTAATGAATGTGTCGTAAGTGGAGTTTTCAATTTGGATTTTGTAAACCGTTCTATTTTCCATAGAAAGTTATTATTAATAATGATTTTACTAACAGCATGTACAAATATTTAAAGATTTAATGAAAATAGTTGAACAAAATTATTGAAAAATTGCAACGTCATTTTTCTGTTAGATAAGCGATATATAGATGGATTTAGAATAGGAAGAAATAAAATAAGCACCTAGTTAATACAAACAAGAAGTAAGGAAAATGAAGTAGACTCCAGATTTACTCGTGTATTATTCCTAAACATATGATGTAAGACTTACAACTTATTTATCTTACTTGATTGTAAGTAATCCACCTGTCTTTTCTGCTTTCGCGTATAAATCTAATTTATATCGTAAAACTTTTATAAGAGTGTACTTACGCTGAATCGTGCTAAAATGATACCGCAGTAATTTCTAACACACGACCCTGTTATAATGTGACATTAGTCGTGTGAAATCGCAAGTTGCCTTGACTTACGTCATGTAACTTCACCAGATGTCAAAGCCCTGTAACTCAATTACACAGCTCGCGACGGTAGCTAACGCGAGCCGAGACACCACGGGGGTGCCAAGATTATACGCCCATTCAGTTTTGATTTCAATTTCTATTCTCATTATAACTTAAATCTTCATTTTCCTTTCAAAACGGCCAAGCTGTAAACGTTATTTTTGCCAGAGTCTTGTGTAAAATCTGAATCATTGCTAACGATTCAATATATTTGCATTAGTATTCTAGTTGAAAATTTCTTATAGCTTCTCCTAATGTTTCAAAGCAATTCTCTTTGTCTGCTTTAAATACTCAATTGAAAAGTTATGACGTTTTAGTACACAAAGAAGGGAGAAAACAACTTCGTTTCAAACTGTGCATCATATTATTAGGTTCTGTCGATACAAGTATTCTCATTAGGGAGCGAGGCTTTTTCAAGAGCGCGCGGCTTGTGCCGCTTTGTTCTGTTAGAAACAATTTAGCGCACTTCAATATGTAAATTCCGTGAGATTCGCGGCAATGGCGTCTCCGCTGCCCTCTTAGAAGCAGTAACCCTTGCGAAATCATGATAAATTATCCACACTCACGTTCACGCGTTCAACTGACACGACTTTAACGCGGAATGTAAGAAACGCGGACGTGGCATTCATTACAATTAAACTTGTCTCGTAATTTTATATTCCAGTATCAATATAAGTAAATCACTTAAGGCTTTATATTTATTGAAAGTTTGTTCACTATTGATTATAAAATAAAAGATATGATGGCATTTATTTTATCACGTAAATATGTTTTAATACTTGTTTATCAGTTAATCATTAAGTACAGTTTCAGAAATAATTGTGATTGTCATTTGTGTCGTATGTATTTTCCAATATAAAAGTTAAGATGGCGATCGACGCTCCATTTATTTGCATATCCTTGCGTCTCACGTCGTCGTGTGAGCGCCACTTAAAGTCGCAGCTTTCGCATTATTAATGAGGGAGCCTTAGAGAAAATTAAATATAGCATTAGGCCCGGAAGCCCGGGATTGTGGGGGGGAGGAAAGAAAGAGCGGGTGGTGTAACCCTTCCGCGCCACGCGACAATACGGGTGCATAATTACGCATTTGTAAATTTTAAATGTCCCACCCACCTCATACAGTCTTTTGTACGGCGTGATTCGCGCTTTTACCGAGCCTTTAAACGCTTTCAAATGAATTCATATGATGATGACGCGAGCACGATTAACTCTAAATGCGACGAGCAATTTTCACGACCTCCATACGCATGTTAATAAATGCCAGCAGACTGCTCTATACGCGTTGTATTTATTCGACAATCAATGTTTATCGGTTATTTTAAGTGAGCTGTAAAATTATCATACATATTTAAATTGTGTGCGTGAATTCCGAATACAAAAAATTCATCAGTACCTTACATAATAAGTATAACACATACGAGTAATATTGTACTTCTCATATTTTAGAAACATTATCTGTATTCAAATGCTAACGCTTAGAGACAAGGTATATTCTGCATTTCTTTGGCAAAAGTTTGTATTTATATACAAAATCTGTAACAGGCTAACCTTCTAAGTTACCCTAACATCGAAAGGTTAATTAAGCTAAACAAAAAGGGGTCAAACAAAATCAATAGCGGCATATTCATTAAGTGCTAAGCAGATTGAAATCCAACATGGCGCGCAAGATGGCGTCGGGTTAAGGCGCGTTGACAAAGCGGGGTCGTTAGTTCGCGAGGCCTCTTATTAACCTTATGATGTACGAGGGCATCCGTCTTGCTAGCTCGCGTTACCAGAGCTATACTTACAACCGCCGCTGTAACATACAACGCTTACATTTATTTTGCTATAGTTTAACTAAAGCAGAGCATAAAGTACATTGTTAGGGCCTTTCACTCAAAATCTATGGTTTCTTATTGCACATATCAGTGACAACGTTTAACGTATGTATGACGTCTGTAAGATATACCTTGTGATATTAGATGGTGGCCCCTATGTCTTAGAAAAATAAAATTCTTTTAAGTTGTTAGGTAAGGAAATTAATTTTAAATTCAACACTAAAGAATCTTTTACGAGGACATAAGAGTATTATAAACTTATTACTTGAATTAAGTTTGATTTCCTTGTGTCGCAGTAACATACCTACAACCGGAAACAACAGCACTATTGTATGTTTTCACAAGAGAATCGTGGAAACTCATTATTCATTGTAAGCATTACGAGAGATAGCAGTCAAAACTAAAAACTATTTGCTAATTAATGTCAAACAACATAGTCGTAGAAATGTAAGTAAAATTTCCTGAGTATTTCCCCACGAATTTTGGAAACGTCACACGAACGGTATTTCGAGGCGTATCTTAAGCAAAATATTCTAAACTATTCACAAACATATGCGCGGCAACAAATTTTAAACCTTGTTGAATCGTATCACACGTGACAAGCGGAGCGAAAACTCGCGGGGATTAATTTGAGTTGTTAGTTTCTTCCGGAAACGTGTATGTTCAGAACGCCATCCATGTTAGTATATTTTGATGAAATACTTGTACAATTAATTCTGAAATGAATTATATATGCCTACACTTTTCTGACTTCTCAATTGTGTCTTTCAACGTGGAGCTCAAATTTATGAACCTATCGAGCTAAAATTTTGAGCGTAGGATTTTGAATCGATGAGTAGGGGTACCTACAATTTTGAATTTTTAGAAAATTCTACAGCATTGTATTTTGAAGTTATTCTTGTTTTGGCGCGTCACTGAAAAATTATTATCAGAGTGATTTTATTTTGAGCATTTTTATATGATGGTCAGGTATGAAAATGCCCAAAAGGTAATGTCCTTAGATCTTACAAGTCGATGGTGCAACGTAAGATTATAAATTATGGTTATTAATCTGATACATCTCCAGTACGTACGCGTTTAATAAATACTTTTAAGTAATTATTAAGTCGGTAAATGAGCTTCAGATTTTTTTAAATAAAATTAATTGTGAAACATTTTCAAACAAAACAAGTAAGGTGTTAAAGGGTTATGCTCAAAATAATATGTAGAATAATTACTGAAAAGTGCTTCCAACCCCTTCTTTAATCCCTACGAAGGGTCTTAGATGATCGTTAAAAATGCTGCCCTAATCCCGGACATTGGAATCACACTAAAAACGTAAATACTTTTATCCCGGTAATCCCGCTTGTCCCAGTCGTCTTCGCGGATTAGCACTGTAGTGGTAGATAGAAAAATGCAAGACGCAATCTAGCAAATGGTATTAAAATGTTTGGGTTCAACCCTCTCGCGACGCGACGCGATTTTTCAAAGTCCGGGCAGAAAATACCCCTTCGTTCGAACCAATGTAGCGGACTGGCACGTCTTCCGAGGCCAATTCGTGCAGCTGTACTGCGGTGTAGTTGTTTTGATACTTTATATAAAACATTAATTAAAACCTTCAATACATTACGCTTATCTTAGTCAGTGTTACATTAATTACCATTATCACGGGTACGGGTGATATTTTCTTTATAGGTATTTCTTTATGAATGGCCGCGTGGTCGAGTGGTTAGAGGCCCTGAATGCAAGACTGGAGGTCGTGGGTTCGATTTCCACCTAGAACAAAGATTTGGTGTGATGAGGACATTTGTTTGTTCTGTGTCTGGGCGTAATAAAGATATCTATATGTACTACTACCACCTGTATGCGGATGATCTACAAATTTATCATCATTGTTTGTTAGGGGATTTATCTGGGACCATAGACATGATAAATGCTGACCTTACTCACATTTTAAATTGGAGCAAGTCACATGGTCTTAAGGTGAACCCTGACAAATCGCAAGTTATCATCATCGGGAGCTCGAGGCTTACTTGCAAAATCAACTGGACATTATTACCTTCTATAACTTTTGATGGTACACACATTCCTTATCGCAACAAGATAAAAAAACTTAGGTATTTATATGGACAGTCACTTATCTTGGACTCCTCAGCTTAACGAGGTGAGTAGAAAGATTTTTTCAATTGGAGGACAACTTTGCAGACTTCGCAACTTTCTTCCTACTATCACTAAAATTGCGCTAACTCACTCTCTTCTTCTCCCTGTTCTTGACTATGCCGATGTTTGCTGTCTTGATCTTACAGTGGAGCAACTTAACAAGCTTGAGAGACTCCAAAATTTATGCATACGATTTATATTTGGTCTCCGCAAATATGATCACGTTTCCGAATTTCGTATTAAACTCAAGTGGCTCCCAATCCAACTTCGCCGGAACTTACATATTGTTTCTGCTGTCTACAGTGTCCTGTTCAATCCAAACACACCATCATATCTAAAAGATCGATTCCTGTTTCTTGACCTT
>DWGJ01003277.1:0-13707 GCA_018246895.1 Aspitha aspitha aspitha | reverse complement strand
GTAAGGACAGGGATATTTGGCACTCGCTGCTTTCTGCCTACCCCGCAAGGGACCTGGCGTGACGATATGTATGTAGGCTTATGGTTTCAATCCATTCAAAAACGGATAAGTAGGCACCTACTACTCGTTCCTGCTTCGTAGACTTTTCGTTCGTAAATACAAAGAGTTTTATATTATTAGTATATATACAAGTAGATGTAAATAGAATAAAACAGAATTGTAACACGCCTGCAGTCTTTGTTTCGTTGGCGGTGAAATAGGTTTATATTGTTGCATATATTCGTATACAGATTGCATTATATTTCATAACCTTTACAACATACATTTTCATCTAAAGTGCCTTAGCGTTACGTACACACGGACTTTCCCGTTGAAGTATTATTCTTGTAAACTTTGTTCTCACTTTCAATGTAAAAATGTTTTTCCCGGTTTTAGTTGGGCAATATTGTTTACGTATATTTTTGTAGAAACATGAAGTTTTCAGTCTGTACGTTGCATAAGAAGTAGCAAACTCAATGTATCGAAATGTATATATAGTACTTACTGTTTTTGCGAGTATACGTGGTACAATACACAATATAATATTCTTCGTATAAGTTTAAGCACCGAGTTCACAAAGTCTCACATATTTCGGAAATATTCCCTCCAGGTTCGAAACTATTCGAACACTTTATGAACTTGCCGCGCCACTCTCGGCTAATACACTGCGGTTTTGAGAAATAATTCGTTTTCAGAGCTAAGGGTGTTTAAGCGGTCTTGAGAATTAATTTGGCGAGACCTTTGTAAGGTCGACTTCTGTCAATCACAGATTGCGTACACCACTGCTTCTCGGTGGCAAATTTAACGCCATATTTAGTTTCTGAGAGCTTCAACGATCTTCACAACTCGAATAGTATTTGATATACTTTTTAATTTGCGAATGAATTATTGCGGGCTTCGGGTACTGGTATGTTAGCGGACATGTCATTTTAGTTTTATTCTTTTCGTTTCAGTAATTGTTATCTACTAGCTAATTAGGGTCTTTTTTCAACGAGTCACTTTCAAATCTCCATAGTCTGACCGCACCGTGAATATAGACATAAATACCCTGGCTATAACAGTAGAATATGTTGTGCACGCGTTCCGAATGCCTTCATTCTACGTCAAGCAAGACCCACATAAATAATATGAATCGAGTCAAAGGCGAATATAGGCCGCCGACGCCGTTCAGCGGACCACTTTGGAAAACACTCAAATATTAAATCGATACAACACAAAAGCGCGAAAGAGTAGCTTTTTTAGAGATTCAGCTTCGCAAAGTAAACTTTAGTTCTTAGATTGGATATAAATTTAGCGTATGCTCAAATATGCCGTCAGAACATTTGATGTTCAAAGTACCTACGGATAAAATTCACCTCAAAATCTTATAGTCAGAGAACATGTAAGCTGAAAAAAATAAAATTCTTTCGAACATGTGGACGAAGCCGTATTACTATACAAATTTTATATATTGTCAGTTTACATATTTTCACGATTAAGATTTAAGTCACGTCATAACAAGATCTTGATTATAATTGGGATCTTTTATATGCATACATATATGTAGGTACTTTAAGTATGAATGCGTCAAGGGTGTGACGAGGCTCGGCTCAGCTAATGACGTGTGCAGGGAATGTGCTGCGAATCCGCTTTGTGTTACAGGAAATGCTGTACTGCGGCTTTGCGAACACGTGTAGCATAATAATAACTGGGACAATTCCACTCACGGCTATCTGATTCCAAAATAAGCTATTAAATACCGGTGTTATGGTAACCGAACAGATAAACATACATAAACGTACGCGACATAATACTTAGAGATATTACTACACCCAAACGGAACAAATGTGCTGATCATATAAATTTTCCCTGAGTGAGAATCGAACCGACGACCTCCGGTTTGCTGTCAGTGTTTCCAGTCACTTGCGAGGTCAGTCGCTACTCGCGTGGATTCATCAAAATTTGTAAGACTTCAATCAAAATAAACATTAGTCTTAATCGTTATCTCAAGTTGTTACGCTCAAACCCGAGAATACATTGTAATAGACACATTATTTCTGTATAATAGAATATTCCGTGATCTTTGAGTACCTAATTTCAACGTAAATATGACTGCCACCTGTGAATATGCTGGTGATCCGTCAAACGCGCTACGAATGCACTTTGTCTGTACTGTGCCTCGCTTTGCGAAGTGTCTGCAATGCGCCCATAATCATGCTTCATATATACATAGTACGTAGCGGAATTCGTTATGATTGTGGGTACAGATATACCAATTTATATAACTGTTATTATGTCATAGGAATACCAAACCATGATGTTATGACTTAATAATCTGTGTCTATGATTGTTCCACTGCTGTTCACAATGCTGCCAATAGACGATCATATCATGACCATTTATTACGAGATGATTCTTAAAAACAATATAACTGCTTAAAGAGACAAATTCAATGCAAGATCTCCA
Source organism: Aspitha aspitha aspitha (assembly GCA_018246895.1). Lineage (NCBI taxonomy): Eukaryota > Metazoa > Arthropoda > Insecta > Lepidoptera > Hesperiidae > Aspitha > Aspitha aspitha. Next base: position 11,223 of record DWGJ01003277.1, on the reverse strand, counting down.
GCTTTATTCACTGCTATTAAAAGTCAAATTATTGTCAATAGAATTTAATTGAATAATGAATCCCGTGGATACCGAGGAAATTCCAACAGTTAAGCATGTTGTAATTAATACTAAGTAACTCATGAACACTCATGAAGTGATTATATTTATTGCAAAAACAAAAGAACGCATCTTAAGGTGGCATCCCACTGATCAGATCGGTGATGCTGTCGACGATTGATTGAGAAAAACATGCTTACAGAATCAATAAAGCACTACCGTGACAAATGCGACCGATCTATGTATAACAGAGAGCGGGCGGCTCGGAACTCAATAAGGCCGCTCAAAACATAATCCGATTTTGGGCAACATCCAAATCTGGCCAGCGCCTATCATCTGGTGGTAATGAAACACCGCAAGATATTTACACAAAGTTATTATACTGTTATGAAATTATTTCTATATATATATGTATATATAATCTCCATCAATAAAAAGGAGCGAGGCTGTTTGAGAGACTTTTTAATTTAAAATGGATTTTTTGAAACGATTTTGCAAATGGAGGTGTTATATTAATTGTCATTTGTTCCATTACCGTCCCACGAACCTACCTACTATAAAACATACTGACATACTCATTATAACATATTAGTGTCCAATTTGCCAAGTAATTAGTTTATAAGTCGGAATAAATATCATGTTATTTAAGTTTAAGCTACGATCATAGTCGATGAACGTAAAAATTTAGAATACGTTTTTCATCTTAGATAATAGAACTTTGTCTTTGAAAGCGGTCACAGATAAAAAAAGCGTATCTTATAAATGATTACGTCTAGACTAGAATAGGTATACGTAATGAAGCAGTGGGTGGAACCCACCCGTGGCCATTTATCAGACAAGATGCGGTACATAAGAGCTATTAAATTTTTCAACAAGATTTTCATCAGTTTCTATTGGATTAAGGTAAAATTGTGTTAATAAATTCCATTAAGTATTCAGATATCTAGCTAACTAAACAGCCATTAAGATGTATCATATTGAGTGATTAATTTGAAATTTTTATCCTACTAAGTTGTTAATTAGTAACTCATTTCAAGACCGTCTATACGACATTCCTTATTGATATCAAATCAAAAAGAAATATTTCTTAATAGGTTAATTTTCCCGATCATTTTCTTTTATTCTCTATAAATATTAGATTACAATAACGTAAAGCAGGTGACATTATTTATACCAGAGACAATTATTTGTCAGCTGTCATGTCGTTTCAATAGATTATAAATCTAACAAATTATGACAAGTGGCATGTCATATCTATTGTATTCACAACGGTAATAATGGCTGAATGTGGCCAGCTAAGTGAGAAATACTGCCGTATCTCAGGATGGAGGGTGTTTGAGTAATAATGACACAACAGCACATATTTTATTTTATTAAACTAGTTATTGACTGCAGTTAAGTTGGTGCGTGTAGAATCACTTGCACTTACCGTTATTGCACTCTTCTAGGTGTTGATTAAAAAAGAGCATTCACAGTATCATTTATTCTTGCGAAACGTTAGTGATTTCAAATAACGTAATATTGAAAATAAATAAAGTGAGAAAGTACGGCTAATGATTAATGAATGATAAAATTAATTAGGTACCAGTCATTGGGTAAAGAAGCACGGCAGGTTTGTGAGGAAAGAGATATTTGGCATTCGCTGCTTTCTGCCCACCTCGTCAGGGACCTGGCGTGACGATATGCATGCATTGGGTAATGGTTGTGTTTGTAAATGACGTTGAGTATATAGTTACTCTGTTCCCTCTCCGTGCAACTATCCGCTGCGATGCTTCAATAGGACTGGGATATTTATTGTCATCAGATAACAACTTTCAAGATCCCGACGCGGCGTGCACGCGACGTGCCACGCTGGCACATATCCAACACGCATCTTGTTATTCTCGGTCTAGATCTATTGTTCTGAATCTACCGATGTCAAATACTATGTACTCGTATAGAACAGCAGATGTAATTTTTCATTACAGATGTCAATATAAGGGTTGCTTGTTTTCTTATATATATTTGAATGGTTTTATTATGTTGATAAAATGTCATATAAGATAGATATTATGTAGTAGTAACCTTTCAATTAACTGATTGATTCTTACTAGGCTATCAGAACAGGGCTGGAAGTTGCAAGTTAAAGATTGCAGTTAAAGTTGGCTCGTATCCAAAGTACTCAACGCGGCTCTTGTTATTCTGGGTTCGCTGTCATTGTTTTGGTGTTATGAATACATCTACTGATCTTTAATGTGTAGATAGACGCTTTGGATGATAGAAATCACTTTGGTTAAAACACATTGTCTTGGTCATTGACAGCATAATCGACTGTAATCAAATGTACATGCGGTGACAGATTGTAAACGAATTGTGCAATTCCCTTTCCACACTGCAAATACATTTTAAATCCGTGTATAGAAGTATCTAGATTTGATTTTTATCAAATGAAGACAGTCGTTATAACTTGTCGGATTTCGTCAACTTTGCTTTCAAGTTTTTCGAAGACAGGCCAACTCTACTCTACTCCTCTACTCATTGTAGAAATATATCGGGAGTGTGGACAAATAAGAAAAAGACCATTAGTGGAGAATTGTCACAAGGAATTCCGTGTTTCGGAAGAGACGTTACCCACTCGGTCCCTCGACGGAAACGGACAGGCTCGACACTATCCCGAATCCCCACTAATTCTCCTGGACTAGGGACCAGGCAACCCGCGATTGCAGGAGTGATCCGTGACTAGCAGATGGATGCAAAGGGTGCTAACCAAAACCTCCTTCTCCAATTTGTCTATAACAGTTTACTCATGAATAAATTATAGTTGGACATTGATCATAAAATCGTCTTATTCAATATTAACTTAGTTTTAGGAGTATAACCGTAGAACTTAACTGCGGTGCGGCCCATGGCTGTTGGCATGCGTCCAGTGGGTTCAATACGCTGCGTCTCGTTATTTTCAGACTACCCCCACTCTGACGTTAAGTGCATCTAATGCTTTGCAATCTATAGACAACCATGAAAGATATATTGTTTTATGACTCTTCGGCTGAACTAAGCGATTTTCATATTACCAGTACAGAAACTTATATTGTCCATAGCAAACTATATATAAAAGAAGGAGGTCACTGACTGACTGACTGACCGCGAGAACAACGTACGGCCGAAATCGCTAAACCGAGAAGTCTGACATTCTGCAAATAGATTCCTTACATAGCGCAAGTAAGCACTAAGTAAAGAATTATAAATTGAGAGTAATAGAGATAAGTAGATTTGAAAGTTAACATACTACTATAGTACTATATTATACTAAAATATACTTTATTTTATACTTGTCTTGCTTACAATAAATTTCCCCTGTTTAACTGTACAGTCTACTTTTACCAAATCTTTGATAGTAGATACTCGGTCTGTGTCACGAATTGTTCGCCAAACAAATCTTATTTCCGCTTTGCAGTGTCATAAATCATAGACAACAGCGAAGTCTATGCCAACACGTCGTCTGTACATCAAAATATCACTATATACATATATGTAGTCGAACGATATGACTTAAAAACCTGTTCGAATCAATAACATATCACTACATAAAGTTTCACTTTCATTTGCGGCCAAGCAATGGCCTTGGTGCTGGGTGGATTATCTCTTTACTGTTTAATACTTGAAAAATTAAAAATACATTGTGCTGTGGTACCGCTGAAGTACGTATTACAGTTACTTATAAAAACATGTATAACATTGTCTCAAACTTAACATTTATGGATCACTAACTCCAGACGACCCGTCATATATGATTAGATATTGAAAACAAAATCTAATACATATAATCGCTAGCACAAAGTCCTTGGTTCAGAAAAGGAATATTGAACATTGACCGCTTTGTAATAGAAATATGTCAGTTGACTTAATATTGAACTCTTCTCAATTGTTCTTTTATAGTTCCGATCCGATGCTTATTCGTTCGTTAAGCTTTATTATGGTTCTCCTTATCTTGAATCCCCTCATTATTAGAACTTAACTTGACCTTACTTCCCTCATGTCTATAAGTCACTTCTTCCCCCATGCAGGCGCGATGTACGATAATGGATTAGGAATTACTGTAATATTAGTTGTATATATAAATTTATTTTATTCATTTCAATTGCCATTTACTGTATCTTTCGTAATAGTAAATTTCTTACACATGGTTATAGTGATTTACGATTATTCTTAGTTTCAATACGCGAGTACAATACTTATACGACAGCTTAGATGATTCTAACTGATAAAAGCATCATTATTGATATCTACTTATGTTAATATCATCTTTTCCTATCTTCTCCTTTATTTCTGAAATCGCCATTCAGTGCTGAAAATCTTTCGTGTCGTGTTATTTCAATCCAATATTATCGTTCTAACAGATAATGAGTTTTGAATCAATTTTCTTCTCATTATTATCTCATTTGCTACCATGAATCTGGCTCGGAAAGTTACGTTATCCTTTACTAGGTCACGTTTGAACTTTTGATATGATATTTAACGGTATACCCATGTTTGGTTTGTTTGATCCAGTATACCATATATTGACTAAGCTTGCTCAATTAAGAATAATGATTATTATTAGCCAACGGGTTTTAAAACGTTGCTAAATTTTAGTTATTTTTTCAATGAGTTGTATTTTTGTTGCTTCGTGATTTTATTTGTGTTATGGGTATGGCAAATCAAATTTTTTGTTAAATAGTAGGTACTGCAGTATATTGATTCCACTATATTCTTAACCGAGAAAAACAAGGTGCTTCACATAATTTCCCTTGAAAAGTTTCAAAAGAATTCTCGACCCTCGGATTCGATCCTGAATACATTACTAAAGAAATTCGTCCCAACGGTCTTCGATTACTAAATTGTTTGGTTTTTAGATATACGTATATTAAATCGTATCTTTTCTAGACTTCGATTTGGTTTGTTTATTTTTTATTTGCCCGTATTTGTATTTTTGTACTTAGAAATGAGAAGGGTGGACGCATAACGAGTAGGAAGATTGAATTGAATGAAATGTCAAGTTCCATTATGTCTTGTAAATGAGAAAAAAAAATTGGAACTTTTGAGACAAACGTAGAAGCCGATTCAGTCGAGTCTCACAATGATTGTCGGATTAACATTTACGCATATTTTGTATTTAAAGTTACAAGGTGTGAACCAAATTTCCGATCGATCGGTCAATAGTGTGGCGGTAAAATTGTAATAACTAGATTTGACTTAAAACATAAACGTGACAAGCTACATAAATCGGTTTAAACACAAAGATTATGGGATAGTTATTAAGTTTAAAACACAAGAACGTAGGGAAACTGACATACAAAGACTACATTTGTAGTTTTGGCCGTGCTGAGATCCGACGTGGGAAAATTCTCACGGATATTACCTACAACAGCAAGCGATTAATGCAAATGGCGACCTCATGCGGCCATTGTGTTGACCGTGCAGCACACTCGTACGCACCGGGAAGTCGTTCAACGAAATCATGATAATTCTGCTGTTTTGTTTTTATACCGGTATCATTATTCGTATTATAATGACATACCGCGATTAGGGATTCCATTGTACGTTTAATGAAATTGAAATTTTTTGCCGTTTTCATAATCCACTGCTTGTTGAAGAGGTCCTTGTCACTTTATAATGATGATTTCGTACAGACCGTACTTGGCCAGCATTGAAGGCTAATCGTAGCTTAATCCTTATTATTATGAGATGAAATCCAGTGGTTAAATATTTTTTTACTAGGTTTTTTTATAAAATTATCTTGCTAGTATCGAGGGCCATCAAGAATGCCATAATAGAAGATATTATTTTTTAAATCAGGTGCTCAATAAATATGGGAATAGTAACAGTCATATCAGATTCGTAAAGCTCACACAAGAGATGGATAAAACAATTATATACACAAAACATCTAGAAATACTCGTATAATCCCATAGACATATCATACTCCTGCCATAGCCATAGAGGGATTCTGATTTAATCCCAGACGGCTAGTAAAATGTTTGTGTGATAGCCAATTGTTTGTTTCTGCCCCGTTAATCTGTAATAAAGGTCAGCGCGGAAAACAAACTAGGTAGGTACGAGCGCTTTTTATTAGGTCAACATAACATCTATCTACATAATATTGTTGACGGGAGTTTGCGGGTGTCAGTTAAGCGCACAGTTCACGAGACTAATCATCAATACAAGTGAGAATTAGAAAACAGAAAATGCATGTTATCTTTACACAAAGAACTTATTACTGGCAGCAAACAAATATCTTTAAAAACTACAAATTTTTGTAATAACTTTATTGTCTTACGGAGAAACATTATTAGAAATTAAATGAATTGCTTTAAAGATGTTTCTACTAAATATCATTAAACATAAGACTCGATTTAAAAAATTATGTAATTTTTCTAGAACATAGGAATTTCAATGTAATGTGAGATCCCATGCACTAGGGCCTAGTGATTAGGCTATCATTGTTACGACATTAAGAGATTTCATTAAAGATTGTGATTGAAGAATTATATAGGCAAGGATGCTTGAAAAATTGACACATAGGTGTTGCCCTTTAAACATGTGTTAAGTCCAAAAGCCATTTTCCGTACAGTTTAATGCCACCTTCTCTTGTTCTCGACCTCACTCCTATTCACAATGTGTAAATTAGGTCGATGGCACAGCGCACCCGAAATAAAGTCTCGCTTCTGTGTGAGTTTCAAGAAAATGACGTCATTGTGATTTGTACATACTCACATACGAATGTAGCTGGTAAAAGTCGACAGCTAATATTAGCTATTTTATATCACTACTCACATATAAACTATATTGTCCCTGTAAACACATTGTATTATCCCTGTGAGTCACTTTATTTAAGTTGTTCTTTTTAACCCAACAGTTATAAATGTTGTGATTAACACCGCTTAATCCTATTAATTCCGAAAGCTATTGTCCTCGCACTCTTCCATTCGAAGTAAATAAATACTACGAGGCTTAAAAGATCGGATGGCTTTTATCGATTACACTCTACAACCACATTTTAATCGGCATTTTGTGCAGTCTGAGCGTAACGAACGCGATGAAATGCCCTCGGGGTCAAATCATAGCATTCACAAAGAGGAAATATTGGCAAACACATTTACGTACACTTCAGAAATTTCGGAGATTCTTTAGAAGTCACTGATCTATGAAATTACATTGATTGCTATTCACTTTCCAATGATGTCGCGGAATATACCTACCATATATGTTTTGCTATTTACTTGGCTTCTTCTTTGTTAGAAGGTGTTTTACTCACAATAATCCAGACAGCGGTAAACTGGCCTTTGTGCGACCAAAAAATTTCAAAGTCATTTAATATTAAGGTTAATTGGTTTAAAATTTACATTTGGAAAAATTAAATTAGATGCTAATTTAAATTCGCCTATGGGAAAATGTTTCTTACGTCCCTACCTACGCTACTTGATAAACTTTTTAAATTAACTCCTAAACGTTCTATTACTAGTGAATGAAAACGCGACGAATGCTTTTGATAGTTACAAAATATTCATGAAAAGTCTCGGTGCAACTGTACATTCATTAATATGCCGAAGTTTATAAAATTTGAGCATGTAGGTACATAGTACAAGTACATAGTACAAATACAAGTACTGATTAAGCACAATTACTGAAATTATTGCGAAAATTTATCAATCAAAATTTGTCTCCACGCTTTTGAATGGATAGTCCAACAATAAATCTTTAGGCTGCGTTTCCACCAGGGATGAGCTAGGATGCGTAGCGAGGAATGTGTTTGTTAAGAACAAATAGAAGAGACACGTTGCTCCGCTGCGCAAACGTACTGAGCGAGGCTAGGTAAACGAAGGGATCCTCTTGGTTCTTAACAAAGACATTCCTCGCTACGCATCCTCGCTCATCTCTGGTGGAAACGCAGGCTTAGTGTGTTGGTACGTTTGATCTACTCGTGACCGGCGAACTGTCGCCACTATTGCAATACAACGGATGGAGAAGTTTCCATAGCTTGCGCTACATAATGAATGTGAGCCTAATAGAAAGAAATGAAGATTGACCAAATTCCAAACACAAATACGACAAAGAATTTAAAAATAATACAGCCCTAAATCAGAGTTCTTGTACAAGCTGATAAAGTGTTAAATATGTGTCAACATGAACTTTCGGAGGTAGAGGTAACATAAACACATAAAAATTGCTGCGACCCGCTTACCATCAGAAGTGAAAATATGCAAGTTTTTTCTGTATTGAAAAAATGCTATATCATCAGTATCGAACGACATCGTAGTTATAGGTCATACCTTTAATGGCGATGGACGAGCTCAAATAACCGTCGGAGATAACAACGGCCGTGTCAATGACTAGCAATTCTCTTTACTTGTCGTATTGCTGCTTCGCCATTTATAGACGCCCTCCGCATACAGTTTTGTTGATTATCACAATCATCCATGTTTAGACTAGACAAACATTCCGTTCGGAAACCAAGACGTCTCAATCGCAATCTGGGGAATTAGCAAGTCGTAAGCAAACATTATTAGTGCTTCGAATGTTGTTGCAACTTGCAACTCGGTGTTACCTAACAAATCGGTTTACGTCAACCTTGATTGGTACAGACTATTAATCCGATTGGCACCGTTATATCGCGTTCTACGAAGTATTAAGGTAGTATCTTACAGCAATATTGTAAGTAGAAGGTTGATATTGACAGACACGGCAAGCGTCACGTACATAATCCACTAACTAAAACAACAGACCAACAACGCAAATATTTTTTTTGTTTTCAAAGACAGTCAGGATTTGCTGGGCAACACCCAGATGATGAAGATTAAGTTTATGTTTATAGTTAATTTGACTTTGAATATCGAACATCAACTAGCGCAATATTCTCATCTAAAGCTGTCTAGTATTAGCCATGGATGGATACAACTTGATATCATAGTGCCTGCACTTGAGGATAAAGAATAAACACTATTTTTATTGTGAAACGTTTAAGAAATTTAACGTTTTTATACGAATATGTAGATGGGTGCCGCGCTGTTCGATTTCTCAGTTCGTATAGCCGTTTACACTGATAGAACGAGCGACATAACAGCGGCTTAGAGATTTAGCCGAGCAATTAAGGCGATTGAAAGTATCTTATTAAAAAGCTATCTCTTCAGCGGGCCGCCCAAGTAATGGAACTTTCCTATTAAGCTCGAAGCCAGTTTGCCAAATCGTGATGATTAAGCGAAGCGGACTTTAACAGAATTTTCTAATTATGTTAGTTGCTTCGAGAATTTCTCTCCATATCTGCATTATGTAGTATTAATATAAATTATGTTTTATTTAACTGTTCGTTCCATATTTTTAAATTACTAAAAAAAATTACCTTAATAACGCAAAAGACGGGAACTGATTGATAGTGTCGGTATTCCAATATTGCATGTGCATCATTAATATTTATGTACTTTCTTGAAATTATTGTTTTTTACGAAGTTCTTAAGCCATATCCGAAGATGCACATAGACAATGCTACATCGACGGCACATTGCTTTCCATAAAACCAGATTGTGTACAAACGCGGGCCTTCTTCAAAGTAAACTCTTTCTTTGGTTGGTAGAATATACTTCCTGTTTGGTCCCATTTATATTTGAGAAAAAAAACCAATTCGAACGGTGACAGAATAGAGATTAAATTTTGTATTGGACTTATAATTGAGTAAAAGTTTATTATGAATATAATGATATAGTTATAAGTAGATACATTTAAAAAATGTATTACTTCTAAGGGTAGACAAATAGCGGGATTGAATTTTATTTCTTTTACATATTTTTTTTTATTCAGAACAAATGTACATATTTGCAGTGGGTTTTTTGTAAAAGTTTTCTAATATAATTTGTTTCATTAAAAAGTAAGAAATCTAATTCGTATGGCTATTCTATAAATGCCAGAAGTTGGTACCTGACTTCAAAAAGCATAGACCATAACGAATTGAGGCAAATTGTCTGTTAATATCAATTTGAAAATGGATGATTATTGATTTCCTACGCGTTCAACACTTAACCCTATTAATGTTGACTTCCCAACCGGTATTTATAGGCTAGCTTAAGGCAATTAGTTAGTTCCTAGTTGCATAACAGGGGCGTTACATAGTATAGGAAGAACAGTAAGCTTCTGTTTATTCTGTGTTCAAGGAAAAATTTATAAGAGTTAGTTTTCACTTTATTTGAATTTAGAATTCATGTAAAAATAACTCATAGTATAATAATTATATGTCCTTACGGCAAACTATAATATATTCCTTAGTAATAAGAGAATATTTAGACATTTTTCCTATATAAATTTCAAAATAAATTTAAATTGAATATTGTTCTTTGCTGTTTACGAATAGAATTGAAGAAACTGGAGAAAAGCACAATAGTGTTACAACGTTACAACTATGGCTTTGTTTACATGCTGCTGTTTTCTTTACTAGCGCCCAGTATGTCATAGTCGTTGTCTATTGGCTATAAATACGCGTAAAGGCGGCGTGACCTACTTACGGGGTCGATGACCTCCGACAGGGACTGACGTGCTGACATAGTGAAAACGCATTTAGGGAGACAATACAGAAAGGGACAAAAAATCGAAGGGCGTTCCGGTCTGGTGGACTTTGTGAACATCGGATTTTAACTATTTCAGACACAGATTTAGCAAAAAGTCTCAGTTTTCAGAGTATTTCTTTTTTATCTCAAATAGCTAATAGATAATTTGTTGTTAAAACCAATCTAGATTATGTTTAAAATCGACACAAAACCGTTTCTTTAAGACATTATCCAATGTTGTACATTGTATACATTGTACCCAATGCTGTATCAAAGTCTTAAGTACGTCCGGGGTTTACATCGGCTTTAGTGCAATGTAGACTAATTGTTACTTAATATGAATATGAGAAGGAATCTGGAATTTTAGCTCATCTGGGACGACAAAACAGAGAGCATATTTAGCCGAGTGTCACTTGTACTGACGCTTTGAAAGTTTACACGACAGTAATGGCCCGTATGTCTAAGGTTGCCGGCCGTCCTGTTTAAAACTGTATTATACTTTATTAATTAAATGTTGTTTATTTTTCACCATTGACTAGCCTCGTGATCGAGTGTTCAGAGACCCTGACTGCAAAACCGGAGGTCGTGGGTTCGACTCCCACCCAGGACAAACATTTGTGTGATGAGCACATTT
>DWGJ01003276.1:0-13710 GCA_018246895.1 Aspitha aspitha aspitha | reverse complement strand
TGAATACTTTTTGTACGTCAGAATGAAACTACCACCGCTTCGGAAAAAGCCTCACTATGGAGAAGAAGCGGCGAAAGCCTTTGTAAGCCTCATCATCGGGCGAGATTGTGGCAGAATGCTAGCTCATTCCGAGTATGAAAATATTAGTTTTCGACCACAAACTTACATCAGGCTTCATTATCCTGCCGGCCGCGGCTTTCCGCAGCGCCTGCAACACCCGAGCAGGGATGGTTCTCGTCAGGACGTTGATCGGTGAGTCCGAGGTCGGTTGCAATAAATCAATGACATGCCACGTTCGATTCTGAGTCGCCGCCACTGTGAAAACACACACCGAATAAGAATTTACTATGTACATTGTACCTTTATGTGTATGCACATTGAGTACATATCGCTGCTTTTCATGAATACTCGCACAAATCAAAATTTTGAAAATACCAGTCTATAACACAAATAAATCCAAAATATTACTTATTTCATACTCAGTAAATATTCTTTATTTCATAACAGCAAAACCGGCATAAAGGCGCCCAAAAATGTCGTTTTGTGATTGGCTATTTTCTACAATATTGTTTTACCATGTAAAATGTGAATTTTGGATTGTGCGAGTATTCATGAAAAGCAGCGATATGATTTGACATGTATAACCACGGCTACGCGAGGTCAGATCGACTAGTTATTATATGAAAACGTATCCAATTATTATCGCGTCAACACATTCCAGATGGAGCCCCCGGACCTCTCGGACCGCTACTTATCGTACGCGGCGGGCGGCGCGCGGGCCGGCTCGCGTCTCGCGCGCCCGCACTCCTCCGCGGTGCCGCGCGCGCACTCCGCGCTGCGCCAGCGACAGTAGCGCGCCGCACACACATAGCACAGAGAGAGAGAGAGAGAGAGAGAGAGACACACACACACACACAGACAGAGACACGCGCATACACAGACAGACAGACAGACAAACACGCACGCACACACACAGACAGGCAGACATGCGCACACACAGACAGAGACACAGACAGACAGCACACACACACACACACACAGCACGGAGTCACGACATAACCAGCGAGTTACATAGAGCGGGGAGTCTAAAATGTGTCCATCGGAAAAAAGAAAGCAAATAAAGTTACCCCTCTGTGTCTCTTTTTTTGCTCTGATTAGGCACAGATTATAAAATCATTATTTTTCTGTCTAATTATTTGTCGGTCACTCGCACTCAAACGGCCTGTCTATGGCTGTCCCGCTTTATGTAAATGACACGCCCGTACGTCATAGTGACGTATCATTCAATATGACTCTCTCAATAAAAGTTTGTATAGTATTGTATTTCATTTGCCAAAAATGAGGTTATTTTATCGAAACGTGTGTGAAAGTCTCGTAAAAGTTTTATATTGAAATAAAATAGGATTTGAAGGGCACTGATATCCAAACCACTATTAATGGTACTTATGGTATATAAACCACGATGAAAAAGCCGCATCTGCCTATGCATCACTCCTCTCCCTCCCTCTCCATCTCTTACCCTTTCTCTTTCTCTTGCCTTTCCTCTTCCGAGCACTCCCTGTTCACCGCCTCGCCTGTGCACTGAACGGGATGATACTTGGTTATATAAACTATGCTAGTCACATTCCATCGTTTTATAAATGCGTTATTTCACGATCAGTATTATGTTACGTGATTTATTATTATTACGATTATTGTTTTTATTTTTTTAATTGTTTTATAGCTTCTACTGCTCAAGACATTTTCTCGGTGTCCGTTGCAAGTTTTTAGATTTCTTGAATAAATTAAAAAAAAATGTTTTAAGATTATTGTGAACGGCGTGTTCATTACGCGCTACGAGTTTTAATTACCGTATTGTGAGAAACTTAACACGCAATGATGTGAAAAATAAAGATTTTGTACGGATTCTTTGACTTTTATTACTCCCGACAGCCGTATAGATTTTTAATCAGTGTTTTTTAGGTTATATTCATATTGCTTTTGGTAATTTGTAAATTTACAGTGAAAATGACTTTGATGGGCGCTATATTGAGGAAAGTGAAATCCAACGATTCCATGCCCAAGAAATACGACTCGCCGCCGCCCGAAATTGAACAAATCTTGCCTAAGAGAAAGAAATATGTCGCCGATAAGGTGAAAGTCGGTTCTAATATAAGCTGAAATGTCCCACTATTAGGCCAAATGTCGCTCAGATATTATTTATTTCGAGATGTAGTTTCGGTTAGTGTCACATTTGGGAATTTTGGAATAAAGAGTAGCCTGCGTATTGCCCTATAACCTCCCCTATCTTCCAGTAAAAGTCCTATTAAAGTCAGTTAAGGTTTAACCGTTAAGACATTACAGAACCGGACAAATAAAAAGACAGACGCAGTTTAGATCCAGTCGGAATCAGTGGCGTAACGGTGGACAAAGGCCACGGTGCTTAGGGAAAGAATCAGGCCCTCATAATGGTTATGGTTTAAGAACTTTGTTATTTCTCATTAAAAATTAACAATTCACTTACAGAGAAATCAATACAGGTAAAATACTTATTCTGAACATGCTTACAGAGAAATTTATATGTACATATTTAACAAACAAAAATGGATATTAAAGGGTAATAATTTAGGATTACCGATTTTAAGCGTGGTTCGTAATAACCTTACATGGAGTTACTACAAAAGTTAATTGGTATTGGATGCGGTAATCCCCCAGTACGCGCACGTCAGTGCCCGCGTGGATACGTCCGCGCCGCAGCACGTGCCCGCCGCCTACCGCGCGTTGCTGGGAAGCAGCAGCCGCTTGCTGCAGCTGTACGTCGACAACTTGCGATTGGTGTTCGCTATAAAGAAGGCGCTCGATCTGGTCGGTAACATTCCACTGTTCGAGAGAATGAAGACTCGCCGTTATTTTAGTAGTGCTTACCTAACTAATATGTTTTTAGGGAGTTACTAAAAGTGTAATAAAGAAACAAAAGCTATTATTCTGCAGGGAAATACTTTGAATACTCTCGTAATACTTATTACGCAAAAGAGCGACGAGAGGTTCTATCTCGCCTGTTTGTTTCTCATATTTTTCTTTCTGTAAATAAAAAAATCCTTTAATAAAATAGAACAGGATACTTCCTTGGCAAATTTGTGTCTATCTGATGTCAGGTGAGTTATCTTTTAATTGAACCGATTTAAATAAATCTTTTGTCTGGCGCTAAAGGGTCGAGTGGACGACAGATGGGCCAGGTTGCCGCTTTGCAGCAGACAGTATTACGACCGGCGCGCATATTTCCTCAAGAAAACGAAATCGGAAAATCGATATATTTACAAACGAATATTGAACACCGTATGAAATTTTGCAATTTTTAAATTTATGGAAGTATATTAAAAAAATAAAAAGAAAGTAAAAAAAACACATTTGAGCATATTGCTCATTTATTGAAAACATTTAAAATAAATACAAAACAGTTTTAAATGGCAACATATTAACAATGTTTAAAAAATTTATGCTTGCCGGTTTCCAAGTCTATGGATTTTATTTTTTATATGGAATTTGAATTATATTGAATTTGGATGATTGAAATTTTTTTTTTTATGAGTAATAAATTCTTTAAACCTTCGGTCAACGTCTTCTCTATAGTTACAAAAATCAAAGCTGTAAAGTGAACAACATAACATAACATGTAACATTTTTACCTATAGAACGGTATAAATATTACTAAATAATCTATGTAATATAGTCTAATTACTGTACAAACTTTTTAGAACTATTATTGGGATTGGAAATGTATTAATAAAATTAGCTTATTAATAGAAATGCAGAGTGGTCCCAACGGAGAGTCTTCGCCGCGACTGGATGAGGAACCGGAGCGAGATTATACAGAGGGCCCACGGAAAGTTTGTGCTCTTCCAGCCAATAGAAACGGAGGATATTGAGGATGTAGCGTTCTTAGCGCCCCCTGGAGTTAAACGGCCGAGGTATTATATCAAAGAATTCAAAAACGATGTGTACAACTTCTATATCAGCGTTGTGTTTTGAAAAAGGAAAAAAGAACAAGATATATCGTAACGTAAGCGACGATCAGTTCGCGGCGCTTAAGTCGTTTCGGTCGGTAACTGTTGCAGCGGTGCCTAACCAGAGACAAGATAACTGTAGATGTTGGTGTTGCCATATTTAAACTTCTCAACTATTTTCTGTTAAATAAATCCTACAATTATCGTTTTTCTTATAATCTTGTATCATTCTTTCGAAGTTTTCTTAAGGTTTCAACTCGACCAGGTGTAAACTGCACACTTTTTTTATCTGTTATGTATGTATGGTTTTTGAAGTGTTGGCAAAACACTGAGATTACTTAACACTATAGCATACGTATTTTAGTATCAAATATCGAAATTATTCCGAACGATGTTTCGCAAGACTCACAATTTATTTTTTTTATTTGGGTTGAAGGCTGAGCCCTACGGCTCGAGGCACTTCGACCTATTACAGATCGTTTGTGCCCACAGCCCTAGTTAGAGCTCGCCATAAAGTCCTATGGCTTTGATGAAGTCCAGAATCTTCTTTATGGCGATATCTTTGATTTCATCTGGATGTGGTTCATGTTTGCCTAGATGAATGCTGCGTTTGCTACTTAGCGCGTTGCAGCGAAGCAAGACAAAGTTATTACAGCTCAATAAAAATATTGGTCACGTACCATTTGCTCAAATGCTATATCCGCTTGTTGGAGGGCCTTTGACAGCTGCAAGCTTTGCTGGAAATGAACATTATCATCTCCCGTTCCGTGAACCAGGAGGTATCTTCGGTTTCGTAGCTTTTCGACGGACGCCATGAGGTCTGACCGCTCGTAGCCTTCGCTATTCGCCTGCGGTGTGTCCATATACCGTTCAGTGTATATCGTATCTAAAATACAATGAGAAAGATTTTTAATCTGCTTCCTGAATAATGGCCTGAACAAAACGGTCCTTCTCTTCTTCCTTTTAGCAATCTTAACTCATAATAATCAGCAACACTCCAACACAATGAACTGGCGCGACCGTATCATTGCAACAAGGAGAATATGAATATTTCTGCCATATTCCCACCCAATGTTCGGTGAATGAACTTCGCTGTTGCTACTGCTTCGACAAATAGATAACAGAAATATATTAAACTTAAACCGCTCGTAACTCACTAGTTAAAAATTGTAAGTAATCGGTTTAGTGAAGCGACGCCGGGCACCGCTTCACTTGGGTTGACAACCGCTAGTGGCAAACATTCACAAGAGTGCGTTCTTCGATAACAGAACTATACAAAAAAATTTCATCCTAGACTTTATTTTATGATTTTTCGATTAATTATAAACAAAACCGAAAAGCAAATAATAATAATGGTATAAAGTTTGCTTTTGTGATAGTTATTATTATTGCTTTTAATGTGATAGATATAGTAATATTGAACGCACGACTAACATTTCAAATACAAAAGTAAATCTTTTCATATCATATATTTTTTCGTCTAAATACGACCTAAAATATAGTGATTTCATGCTTTAAGTCAAAAACAAACTTTTTATCGACTCGTGTAATTAATCAATGGATAGCTACCGTAGTACAACCAAGAGGTGACGGGGGCCACGGCCGCGCCGCACGCTAGCATGTGTTCGTGGTCCTTCACCAGCATCATGGTAGCAGCAAACCCGCCGTAGCTCCACCCCCACACGCCGACACGTGTCTCGTCAATGAACGAATACATTTTTATAAGACGACTGAAATATTTGAAAAAGTTGAAACTTTCCTCAGTTTTCGCTGAATATAGAATAAGCAGTTCTGTACCAATTTCACATGTAATTCGTCTGAAATACACGTCCATGATAGTTTCGGAGTAAGATGCTGACTCTCCAAGCTTTACACACGTATTTTATTACGCTAGTTAAAATAGCATATTTGGTAATATAATATACCTGATAGCTTCCAAAGTATCCGTGATCTCGACCGTCCCTAGCGCGGTGTTCAGAGCGTGCATGGCTTCCACGCCCATTACTCCAGAGCCCCTCACGTCAATAGACGCAACTATGATGCTTCTGTTGGTTGCCAAGTACAAGCTGTCATATTCTGAAAATATAGACTTTGTACATATAACTTTAAAAAAAAGCAAAATATTATCTAACACGGTATAAAAGTGGATATAATGTGTAGCGTTGTCGTTTGTTGAGTTATAATAGTATTGTATTACGTCGTCTTATGTAGTATAGTATTGTATTATATAATTTTCTTTTGTACCTGTTCCTACATCGTAGCTATCTCTGACCCTCGATGTGCCAGGACCTGAGTATACTCTTACAATCATTGGGTATTTTTTCCCTGACTTCATATCTGGTGGTAATAGAAGTTTAATGTGCGCTCTGTTATCTTCATCTAAACTAATCACATTAAACAGCACCAGTGGCAATTTATACCGGCTTAGTTTCTCATATAACGCCGAGTTGTCTAATATCAATCGGAAAATGTCTTGCTGTAAAACGAAACATTAGGTTTAGCAAAACATACGAAACTATTTAATACGTTGAGATAGTTCTTTTATATTATATTATATTATATTATATTTAAGATAAAGATTATTCGCTAAATCCAACTTCCAAACCCAAAGTTCTAGTAACTAGTATTAGAACAGTTGTAAAGCTAACTATTTGTAGGTATTCCTTGTGATATGTTCATGTCTCACCTGAGTATCATATAAATATGTTTTTGGCGGTCCATTAATCTTACTGCACGTTATAATAGCGTAACTAGCACTCGCCGAAAATAACCCGTTAGCATTATGACACGCTGGATTTTTACACGAAACACAATGGGCTTCTCTTCGTGACGTAAGCCATAACTGTCTCAACCATGGCTTCGTTCCAGGTGCCAAAACATAAAAAACGGTATCGGTAGCATCATTCCACCCGAGAATATCTGTTACAGTTGAATTTCCCGGACTCAAATCTTTGGTTTCTAGTGATCTGACATCCATTCGGGCCACGTGCATGAAGCGCTGGTCCTCATAATTCAAAGGCTGAATTTCAACAAACTTTGTGCCATTATCGCCAAAAATGGGCTCACGGATATCAATCCAACCATTAGTTTCTTTATGTTCTTTTAATATACCGCATTTATCTTTCTGTAAGTCACAATTGAACAACACACTTATGCTCTGTCTCCTGTTTAACCACAGTACAATAAGGTTGGAATCCGAGGCCCAATTGACTCTTCCCAAAATGTGATCCAAGCCTATTAAGTCCACCGGCGCTGGAATGTTCCACGGCTCACTTGTTTCGTCGCCTGGCTTGTACACACGAAGTCCCACCACGGGATTCATGCGCCCTGCCTGACGAAATAAATGACGTCGTACTCATATATAACCTCTATACACAGAAGAAAATTGCAATATAACATGCAATTTTTTTTATTTCTTAAAAACGCAAGCAGTTTTTTGGATAAACTACCACAGAGCATCGTTTTGGTATTTTTTTGTAGAATTAATGAATTTTATCTGTCATTGATATTAAGATTAATTTATTTTAATTATTTCTTCCATAACAAAAACTGACAAACCATACATAGGTAGATCAAATCAACTTTAATTTTGAAGCGTGTCACGTGATACAAAAATATAATGAGTAATAAAATTTAAAATATAATTAAGACGTACGGTACTTGAACTATGTATGTGTGTATACATATAGTGTCTATGTGCAACAGTGCCGTGATGCACGTGCGGCGATTGCATAAACATTGTCCAATTAAGGGACATCCGTGTTCGAATGTTCATGAGCGGTAACCATGTCATGTTATACCTAATGAATGATGTCAATCTAACGTCCTTAATAAGCTTAATAGTCTCCGTATAGAGTTCGATGACATCTAAATGATGAATCAGATACTGGCTTGACTGATCTATATATGTATGTAAGGCGTAGGTGGCACGCAGAAAATTCCGAATCGAATTAAGCGAATTAAGCGTCAGGTATAAAAACAACATAAAACGCAACCGGTATCCATTTCTCTAAGCAAGGTTCGTTGAACCTGCCTCAATCATCAATATCATTCCGATAGCTTATACGTTCTCTACGCAACTGAATACTACCATGGAAAAACATTTGCTTTATAGATATAAGCATGGAAATTATTTTACTTTTTTACATGATCAACATTTTAGTCGTATTAAAATGTCTCCCATTTATAAAACTAGAAATTTATCCGGAACTCTCGACGCAGTAGGATCGAAATATTAATGTAAGGAAGTGAGGGCATGAAATATAGTGCTCAATGAGAATATCACTAGTTGTGTATACATACAACTAACGTTAGGGTATTTAAAATGCACCAGTTCAGGGTAAACATTATCCGGATCGGAAGCATTTCCGTAGAAGGGATACACCGCTGACTCTACATTGGTATCATTAAACGACGCTACCGCCAGGTAGGTATCGTTCGGAGAGAACCACATCGCTTCCTCGCTGCTGAACACTTCCTCTGGAAATTAAAAGTGATCATTACATCATTATCATATTTAGGCCACATCATCGATTACTATAGTCCCGCATGTTTCCATAACAAATACAAAATCACTTCATCGGGCTTAATGTAAAAAATTAACTGTCTTAGCTTCGCATTGATAAATCATTTGCATTTCGATAACCTTTGAAAAAAATACGAGGTCAACATTATCAGACTAATTACATCATTGAGATGAAGAGTTATCTGAAATAACATTATTTGTATTTTCATGTTGTAGGTAACTATGCAGCTGTATCATCATACGCTACATTATTTCTTAAAGCATTAAGTACGAGTATGTGCTATCTTCTACGTTTCATGTGCGAATATTAAATCTTGTCTTCTGTTTACATAACAAACACTTATGTATATCCTACTCCAGTAGTCCTATTCTAGTTTACTTTTTATATTATCTCAAATATTCTTCTACGTTTACCTTCATAAATCCAATCCGTGGCGCCGAAGTACATATTCCCAGGCATACCAGCAGTAGTGAGAGGTGTGACGACGTCGGGATGGGCTGCATCCGGTACATAGTACACATTATTATCCTGCACATAAGCCAAACCATGGCCACTGTTCCATTTAACCACTTGAAGCGGTCCTTGACCTATACGAGCTACCGACCTAAACGTGCAAGTAACAGAACGATATTTGTAAGTATTTGCGGAGTTTATTTTGATCTGGGTAATTTGATAGTTCGCTTTTCTTTATACTTATTGTACTTTGAATATATCATTACCCAAATAAAATCTAAATGTAGAAATATTTAAAGGGAGTAGTAAACAATTAAATGTTGTCTTACTTAGACTCAAGGTTGTAAACCGCGTACTCCGCTAAGGTCGAATAACGATACACCTAAAAGAAAAGAAAAATGTAATAGCTACAAAAAGGCCTTCGCTCATGACGTGCCTAATTGTAAAGTAACAGTTTTCTACTTAGTATAATACACTCCGTTAAATGTCAACCTCTTTGTACTCGTATTTACGTACCTGTGTGACTAGGAATATTTTACCATTAAATATGTACAAGTAAGCCAAGGTATTTTTAGAATGGGCAAAATTGTCTTTATTATAACGTTAGTAGTGATTGTAAGAGCCGGATTTTATTTCCTGCGTTTTACATGGAGGCCAATAGAGCAAGTCTCATACATATCTGCGTGTAATTAAAATATTTGCATTTAGTCTCGCACGCGCGATGTTCTTACTGATTAACAATAGTAAGTGCAGTGGGAATGTTACTACATGTGCACACTCTCTGTATACCGAGTTTTGTTAATAGTAAAATACAAAGAATTGAACAATTTTAATTGTGATATTTTTTAATTCTTCAAAAATGAAATTTAATTGTTTCTAATTAATTAAGTGTAACAATTCGTACGTCAATTTCATTTCGTATCTTCTTTATCTCGAAGAAAGGCTAAAATATTTCATACAATAGATTATAGCAAAATAAAAAATTATTACACTTACCTTCTTTTTGTTGGTCGTTAATAAGACATAACGCAAGTCATTTGAAAACGTCGATACCGTGTACGGACTTATATTTAACTGTAACAAAATTATTACTATCAATATATTATAATGTACCAAAATTATTATCATTAAGTTAGTTTGTTTAAAAATTAATCTTCCAGTTCTAAGTGAAGCTACTTAAAAACGCGGTCTGACTGCAAATTGGATTGAAAACCAACTCATGACCAAATCCTAAATTCGTGGAACCGCTTTTATTAGTATGATTTTTTTTGTGATTAAAAAGTCAACTGTATCAATTGTTTTTTCAGTAGAATACCGTACTATGTTTACACATGATAACACGGATTACGTCAGAATGCCCATTTACATACTAGTAACTACCAACATTTCAATGTAATAGTCACTTTTAGTTCTGTTATTGCTTATATTAATATGAGTATAGACAAACACTGGCGTTAGGGGTATTAATATATATCGAGACTCCATTGATGTTGGAGTTCCATATTAAAGTCAACGCCAGTCACCAGAAAAAAGTAGAGAGAAACCGATATGTAATATACACATATGTAAATATGAATTGGTATTACCAGATCGCTGGCGGTTAAAATTGTTTCCGTGGAGTCACTCTTCGCGTCGTATTTCTTTATACCGCTCGAGTCTATTGCAATGTATTCGGTATCTGAAAAAAAGGCAACGAACGAAATCAGCGATTGGATGCGTAACATAAAATATATAAATAAAATTCTTCATTCCACACTTAGAGAAAAATACAAACAACTAGCTGTTAGTCGTGGCTACGCGCGCATTGTCAAATAAGTTTATTTTGTTCACACGTCATCCCGTAATTCCATCTGTAACGTCATATACAGCCCTTATTTGTTTAATAACTGGTGGAATAGTGATTTTTCCGTAAAAAATTAGCCTATTAACTCTCTAACCCTTTGTATATCGCCAAACTAAAAGTTTTATAATTCCGTTACTCTGTTTTAAGGTGAAAACTGATAAATAACCACATAATGAAATTAGTATGGATAATTAACCATTCGTTACACATGTTGTAATAAATAATTATACCAAATCGCTTGTAAAATAAACGATTTTTACTTAACTAAACATAATATCGGATGACCATTCGTTTTGTTTACGTAATGTATATTTACCTGTATAGAATTACCTGAAATCCATTGCACAGATAATCTTTGAGGATAGAAATCGAGCCGCAACGGTATCAACTCCTCCAGGCTAAAAGTTTTTAATTCAGATTCAGGTGACGGCGTTGACTCTATGAATCCGTCCAATAATGTAAGCACGAGATATACGAGTAGATGATGCCAAGCCTATAAACAAAATTATATTTCTAAGTTATACAAGAAACAAACGAAGCAACGAGAGCGAGCGAAAAAAGTGACATTGTTAGTGTTAATTACTTGGGTTTATTGTAGGTGTTATTAAGACTAATAGTTGGTTAGTATTCATTTTAAACAGTGATAGACTACTGGTTGCACGCGCCTATGACTGTACAATCTGTCCTACGTGCATTTTATAACTTAAAATGTAAATATCACTTGCTGAAGTGGTAAAGGAAAAGTGTGAAAACTTGCAAACATTAGAGATGTTTAATACTAACAGAAGTCAAATTAACAGGACTACAAGAATAGGATTGTCAATAACATTATTCCTGGTATTATATGTTTATGATTACAGTTAGTATTAGTTAGTTAGTCGCCGCGCTATTTAACGTGGGTCACAGATGCATTGCTATTCTTGAAAAACGATGTGGTCACTAGTGTAAACATAAATAGACACATTTACACTCTCAGACCAAGACAAATATTGTTTCAATAACAATCGCTTCACGGCAGAAAGAATGATACATTATAAATCTATAATACTTTACTTCGCTGCTTTCTGCCCACCCCGTTAGTGACCTGACGTGACGATTTGTATGTATTAACTTTACTCGTGCACCTGATTATATAACAAAATAATTGTTCTACAATTCTCCACAACATTACATTATTAACTTGTGACATAAGCAAGCTACGATTCACTTTCCATAATAACACATAACAAAAGAACTTCCAATACAATACCGCAAAAAGAGTTATTCTTGTCGAGATAAATTTTCCAGACAGTGTCAATACATCAAAAGGTAACGATCTAGAATGTTAACATACTATTTACATGCTTACATAAACGGTCTGAATCACGCAATTTAATTAAAAAACACACATTAAATTAATTAGAGCGTAAACAAAGTCGTAGTTATCAGGAATCGTCATTTGTACAGAGAATTATTACCACGCGTTATATTCGACAATGTACGGAACCAATACGTGCTCTGGATTTTTACTTTTACATTTTCTCATAACGTGCCATACACGTTATATGTAAATACATATAATGCACGGTCGTCTCCACTTACAAAAATCAGCTTTAATTGTGCGTAGCAATTGAAAGTGAGCTCATTAATTTATGTTTCTGATACAAGTTATTTACGGTTTATACCATGAAAATATTAAAATACATACATATCGCACCTTTAAAACATAACTATACGAAAATGTTTAGTTTTACAGTATGGTCATTTTAAGTTTTTTTAAGTATTGTATAGGCGATATAGTACTAAATAAAAAAATATAAATATAACTTTGCAATTAATTTAAGATAACAGTTTACCTAACGTTGTTTCAGTATCCAGTAACATGAAATAAAATTATTAAATATTTTATAAATACAGAGGTATTTAAATTGTTTTTGTATAGTGCAATTTATGTAACTTATGTTGTAAAGGTGCGATATCAACTTGTAGTCACTATTGTTTCCCAAAAAAAATATATTAATATAAATATGTAATTATTTGTATACATATACAGAACTAGGCACATACCTACTTTATCATTGAATATACATTTTAAAAGATAGTTTTACGTCACAGTTACAATTTACTATATACGAATACATACCTTATCATATTTACGTCTTTCAACTCTACATTTAACTTTGAAACACTTTTATGCGATATATGTATAAACATGACCGACAAATGATTGAATAATCGAGTAATAAATTTAAATCAGAATGATTCTCACCATTATAAATAAACGAGTACACTAAGTCACAAAGGCGGGATCCTCCCAGTCCCTCAGCGAGTTTAAGTGGATCAATCAGATCGCATCACACAGGAACAATGTCTAACGCTTACAACACAAGCAACGTCCTCGCCGTTCGCTCTCTGACTACGCGGTCGCCGGTGGCCGGTGGCCGCGAGACGCTACGTAGTTTTTGGACACTGTTCACACGATTCTGCCCAACGGGGACCAGACTATTATTTTTTTCCTTATTAGGTCTCAATATAAATAGTACGTATTGGAAAAAGACAATGTGTCATGGCACATCCGCATGGAACTAAGTTCCTTACGCTTGTATATTATGTAATTTATGAAATATTGTTAAATGAAAGAAGACAATGTATAATTATTTCAAAAACAAATTTTTGTCCATAAATCCGCTTACGATATTTATTAATAATCAATAAGTATACATAAAGCCGTGAACTACTTGTTTAATTTAAATTAAAACTCAGTCGGCCCGTCTCAGGAAAAGTATTAGTTATTTAACTCAACTAAATGTTCCATTTCCCGATCAAGTTGTCTTCTTTGTACATAATTCAATTAGCTGCTCCATAATTTTATGTAACTGCGAACATCAAAAACAGCAATTTTGCTAATGCATTGAATAGCGGCTAC
>DWGJ01003275.1:0-13713 GCA_018246895.1 Aspitha aspitha aspitha | reverse complement strand
ATTCAAATCGGTAGTTCCTGAGATTAGCGCGTTAAAACAAAAAAACAAACAAACAAAAAAACAAACTTTAGCTTTATATATTGGTATAGATATAGATTTTTAATTTTTACATAGTTCACTGTGTTAGGCTGGTGTATTGCTGGATGTATGCAGTCTACGAAGGTGGGACAAAAATGGACAGTCCAGTCTATATGCTACCATCCTCATTGTACCAATAGCTAGGCAGCTGAGCGTTGCTTGAATGATAACATTTCTAATGTCACCTAATTGAGCGGTTTCTATAAATATGAATTTGTTTCCTTGAAAACTACTTTAATGATACCTCCAGGTGAGGTTTGAACAAGATTATAAATATCAATCTAAAGTACCAAATATTTCTATCCTTCTATCCAGATATTCTTCTTCTACTTTTATTGCTGTCTTCAAATATATGTATACAAAATATTACGTGTTAATATATTCCTTGGCAGCATCAGCATTTGTGAAAGACTGGAACCTTGCCGTTGGTATCTGGTATTTTGTCATAAACTTTTTCGACCACTCCTTGTTAGCTTCTATTTCCGCCCCAGCCTTTGTAGGACCAAAGCACTTTATGCCGTGTGCTGTAAGTGCATCCACAATACCGTTGGCTAATGGGTCTTCGGGTCCAATAATAACCAGGTCTATAGTGTTGTCTTTGCACCATTTTGCTAAGGCCTGAAAAGAAAAAGTTTGATGTAACTGCGTCCAAATTAGGCATATTAGGCTGAGGGTTGACAAACATACATTTTGTAAATACAATATTGTAGACAATCAAGTTACCTTCCAAAAAAAGGGTGCAAATCAGAATTTAAAAATGAATATTTGTGTTGGTCAGAAAATAAGACATATTCATATATTATTTTGATGTGTTTCTAACATCAATCTGGTTTTTGTCCTATTTTGAATACCAGACATTTGTGTGATCCTTATATTTCTTTTTCTATATAGACTAATGCTTTTACCACTGTCATAGAAGACTGGCAATGAAAAATATAGGTACTGTGTAAATTCAACTATATAAATTACTCGAGTGTAAATTCAACTAAATAAATTAGCATCATATCTTTTTAATTTGATAATCTATAATTTCAATATGAGTTATTATAAAAATTCAATATTCTATAGCATACTAAAGCTATACCGATTTATTTTTCTCATTGAACATAATAAATATAAGCAGAGCTGGATAAAATTTCTTAAATGTCAGGGGTTATCACAATGATATAAGAAAAGATTTATGCAACGAGTGACATTTTATAATTTATGAGTGTGTGTGAAAATTGTTACTTCCAATATGGAATTTTATATACACTTAAATAACACCTTATTTATATACTAACTCACGCCCATAATTTCACCCTTATTTACAATCATGCATTGTAAAACTTTAGCTAAATAAGTGTTTTCAAGATTATCCATTACACAAGTATCAATATTTTTTGTACAATGTGTTGTCCGCCAACTCTATTTGCGGCCATGTGGCGTTCCATTAAACCATTAGCTTAATAATTTAATGTTAGAAAATACTTGTGACAAACAACGGAACGTATTTAATATGCTAATTATGATTTATGTGGCGCTTCCATAAAAGAAATATGAATATATTGAAAGAACTTACTGAATAATCTTTAATGTCAATGTCGACACTCTCCACTTTGCTTACGGATGATATACCGACACTACCCGGCGCACAGTATATTTGTTTAACGACCGGCGATTCGGCCAATTTCCAACAGAGCGCGTGTTCACGGCCTCCGCCGCCTATCACGAGCACCTTCGCCTCGGACATGCTCAATTTCAAAAATGAAAACCAATTCAAATTAAACACACTTGTTTATTTTACGGTACAAGTTTCAAACGCGCATATATGGATTCAAATTAAAGGTGAAATAAACGTTCCATTACTTGTGAAAAGTTGGCAAGTATTACGATATATACGTTTAACAAGCACTAAAATATTATTGTATATTTCTGACAAAATATAAGTCGTAAAAATTAATCTAAAAAGTTTAAGCCACCACCATCTACAACACGCGTAAACTATAAAGTGACATTGACGTACAAGAAATATGACAATACTGGCGTAAGCGTTTCATTCGTTACTACACAAAAGATGTTTACCTCACCCTGATAACCCCACGGCTGTGCAATTTGAGTCCGCTTGGCAATAAATTAAAACATACTCTTGAATATCGTACGTAAGCAAGGAAATAATAATGATATACAATAATTGTAATAATTATGATCTGTAAACATACATATTATGTTGTCAATTATAAACTTTTAACACATTTGCAACTCTTGTAGCAAGTTTCAAACGATAAGCAATATCAATTAGAGGATAAGTTACGAATTACAAAAAAATGACTTCTGTTGGTCCGGTTTGTCGTAATAAGAAAGAGATTTGAAATTATTTTCGCCAGATATTTTGCGTAACAAAAAATCGCTACGATAGTATTGTTAAAATCTTTGTATGAATAACAGAGTGTTTCGTATCAAATAAAGGAATTATATATAACCTAATCAATATCAACTAGACACACTACATAATAAATATATTAATTTGAAGTAATTTTATATTACTTTTCATATTATGTAGAGGTTAGAGGATAAGTATAGATTCGTTGCTACATGTAATAAACTAATAAATATTAGTTGTACATTTTCACGAACGGTTTGTGAATATGAATTGGTAAGACGTTTCAACAATTTATGTAACATAGACATGTCAGAAATTAATAAAAATTATTACTAGAATGTATTTAACCTATTAAAAATATGGATATTTTTGACAATATTTGCAGAAGCAATATAATGTGAGTGAACAGCGCTCTTTAATAATTAAACTGATATATTTATATTACTTGGCAACGTTTCATTTTATTCATGACTCTTTTTTATACCCGGATCGAAATTATTTGTATTAAAATCTGGCATTAACAATACTGAAAATTACGATTTATTGGTCATATTTTGCTATGAAAACGAAATTAGAACAAAATATTATTTTGGTTAAAATATTTCAGCCACGTTCCTATTTCTCAGCGCATTCCATCGTTAACGGAACGCCGGTGGAAATGGCGAATTGGTTCGTTCTTGTCATTTTGCTGTGATTGTGATGCTTGTTCGTCCTGTATAATATATTTAGTGTTTTCTTGGTATAAAATGGCTGACACCGGCTTGCGTATGAATTTTGCAGCTCTAAAGAGGGCAGATCCATATGCGAAGGAAATAATTGACAGTGCTACCCACGTCGCACTATATACTTTTGAAGAAAACGAATGGGAAAAAACGAATATAGAAGGTGCTTTGTTTGTGTATAGTAGGAACGGGGAGCCGTACCATAGCTTGGTGATTATGAACAGGTTGAACACCAACAACCTCATCGAGCCAGTATCAAAAGGTATAGAATTACAATTGAAAGAACCTTTCTTATTATATAGGAACGCGAAATGTCGTATTTACGGCATATGGTTTTACGATAAAGACGAATGCGTCAGGGTCGCTACTAAATTGAATGCGCTCGTGAAGGAGTCAATGAAGCAGGTGCCCATGGAAAATATGCCCCAAACACCTGTGTACAATGCGCCCGCAAAGTCCAACGCTCCGGTAGATATATTTAGCATGCTGAGCAAGGCCCAAGATGATTTCAATTCCAATAAAGGTCTGGCGTGCACGAAGGCCGAATCAACTCCATCCCGAGCTCCCGATATGACGTCACAGAGTGTTATGGACTTCTTCGCTAAAGCAGGCAGCGGTGCGGCTGCACAAATGCCAGCCGTTTCTTCCCTTCCGTCCCCTGGTATTTTTGGTCCGAGGCCTTCGGATGTCCGAGAGACGCCGCTTCTTCTGCAAAGGCTTATGAGCAATCCGGCGCACTCCGTGGAGCACATAGAGAAACAACAACGTTCGGTCACACCTCAGGAGATCACTAACTCAAACGGTAACACTTCAATAGATCAAACAATGAGGCCAAATGCTTCGTTCACATTGAAATCAACTCCAATTGATAAACCGAGCCAACAGAGGATACCGAATTTGAAAAAGATCCAATCCATGGATGGAGTGGATGCGAATGGTCCTAATCCTTTAGAAAACGAACTGAACCTTATGCACATCTCATCTCCTAAGCAGACGTCTCCATTAGCTACTTATCTGAATCAAACGCAAGACCTCGGTCACCCCGTAAGCTCATATAATGGCGGCAAGCTGGAAGAGGTGGGAGTGTTTCCGATTATGAACACACTGGCAAATCAGCAGAAGCCCGCCCTAATGCCGCCGACAATGTTCACCGCAACCACTGGCACTGATATCCAGCCCGCTCCCGAGCCGCTCACCAGGAACCAGCTACTGCAAGCGTTCAATTACCTACTGAGGCACGATGCAGATTTTGTGAACAAATTACATGAAGCGTATGTCAAGTCTTTTTCAGAAAAAGCCTTCTCTGTGTCGTAAAGATCATTCGCTCGGGCGAGTGGCCGTACGTTGGCTGCTGATTGATGTACAGTTGTAATTTGAAGAGTAAATCCCTGAAATATGTTGTGTAGTCCCACTAGTTTGTAGACTTGTTTGGACAGAATATTTTTAAATAAGTATTAAGACTTTGACTGTCATTGAAATCTTTATAACTGGATGAATTTTAGTGACTCGAAATGTTTCAATCGGGCAAGTCACATTAAAGATAAATCTATAAAGCTCCTTGTGATAAACACTGGCTTGATTATTTTGTATTGACCGCAGCCACTTGTGGATGCTGGGTATTACACTATTATATATTTATTGCAGCATTGTGCAATTAGTTATATATTATAGGTTGTGAAGCAATCATATGTACTTAACTGTACTTAATAGCTGTACACGCTAAAAGAAAGGAATTGACCAATGCACAGTGGTTTGTGCAGTATCTTATTTTTTTTCTCTACTTTACAATGAATTTGCTTACTGTTACATTTATAAGTATTACATGTATACACATATGCAGCATCCACATTTGGCTGTGTTAACAACTTTTTAGCTGAAGATCAATGATAATTTCTTTTTTGTTGCTAAGGTTAGAGAAATATGGTTCATTGCAATAATCTTATGATTTTAAATTAAAAGATTTTCTATCCTCCAAGAGGCACAAACACTATATTGACATTTTTATTCCTTGTGATGAACTTATCGGTGATTAAGAACATGCTTTTGACATATTTGTATTGATTATAAGGACTGCTAACATTTGCTAATTCCTTTACAAGAATTTATCTTTCTTTTATTCATTTCAAATTAGTGGCAGACACATCAGTTTTTATTTAGCTCTGTTGCATGTTGAACATTTTGACATTTTATAGTATTTTCTAAGCCCCTTTTAAGTGTTTTCTTTGCCATCCTAGCAATGTTTGTTTTTGACTTGAAAAATTCTAGTTTCTTATGTCGATTTGTGATGTAATTCAGGTTGATGTGAGTTTTCCCTTTTTCATTATAGTCTATTATAGGGGATATTACACAATTTTATATTAATATATCTCCTAAGAATCAATGTAAGTTTGACATCATAGTTGTGAGCACTTAATCGCTAAGTGTACTGACTGCGAGTTAAAAAAAAACTAAAAAAATTAATCCTAAAGATATAAATGTATTTCTTTGTCTTATGTAACCTACAAAATGGCGATTGCCGTGAAACGAATCGGAAAAATAAAAGACCATTGATAACAGTGTATTTATAAATCCATTGAAATTTGTTTTTGATGTTGAAAATATATTATGTAGACATTAATGACACTGGAGCATTAAGGATCTTAACATTGTGTGATCAGGCCTACTTCAAATATTTGTGTACAGTTGATTTATATGTGGACGAATTGTATATGAAGCTCCCAAAAATCTAAATGAATGTCTTCAATACTCAAAAAATTGTAAAATGAAATTAATTCTATCGGTATTAGAAGAAGCATCCGGTCTCCAACAAAAATTCAGTAGTTTCAAATTAAACAGTTCATCAAGTATTTTGGTTTTTTATTATATTCAATTTTCAAATATGAATATTTAAGAACAGAACTAGCTCAATGGGCATTCTACTTTGTATTATAAAGGTTACCTAATATTCTTGTGAGACATATTGTGAATTCTCGCAAGGTGGCGCAATATTTGTGTAATTTTTCTATCGTTATTGCGGTGTTTTCACATACTTACTTATTCATGTTATGAGAGGGAGCGAGATAGAATATCCGAACGGTTTGTCATGTAACAGTCGGCAAACTGTCAGGTGTTTCACTTCTGTTACTTGACAAGTCTTCAAAGCGATTATAAAATTAGACATATAGCTAGGCGATTATATAAGGCGCAATTGCCTCCATAACTACACGTGGATAAAGAGGCGGCGAAGTCGTAGGCCTTGCGCCTCGAACTGTTTAATTCCAAGTGTTTTTTTTACTTTTATCAACCCTTCTTGCACCATCAGAGTAAATGTACAAATGTACCATGCTCACATAAAATTTAGGTCGTGTGCCGCCACTGCGTGCGTGGATCCACAATGCAAATTTTAGAGCTTATAATACCAATGCAATTTAGTTAATTTTATTAGTGGGCTGATTGTAACGATAAGTTTCATCAGTTTTACATACATCAGCATACACCTGGGGATGCCAAAATCATGCTCGACACTGCGCCACTATCGCTTAGTGTAGTTGAATTATTGAAAATAAAACCAGCATATTTTTAAATCGATTTAATATTTCTATATTACAAATCGCTTTGAACTTTGAACAACCAGTTGAGACCACAAAATTGTCACACAATTTAACATTTCCAATATTCAAAAAGCCAGACAGTGTCTGCCCGACACACATATTTCATTGTTAACAAAACAAAACATTATATCCACTTAAAAGGGTTCATATTTGCTTGATGTTACTTACGGCACGGCAATTATTGACGATTTAAATTTAACGAAATTGTTCTCTTAATTTGAAACTTAATTTTTAAACGGAGTACACAGGGTTGCCATGTCATGGTACAAACAATATGGTAGTCAATAATGTTTCATACAGTCTGTGTAATATACAACTTTGTGACTACATTCTTTAGAGGTCTTTAGGGTCGGTGAATGCGAGTGCCCTGGATTGAATACACGTTGAGCCAAAACTATTTTGGCACTAATAGATTGACCTTAAAGGGCTCGGTATGAGAAAACAAGAAATGTGGGTAGATGTTTAGAAAAAATAAATTTGGTCTCTGTTTAAATTGTGCTACTCCTTGTGTGATTATATCTTAATCGTAAGTCACGAATAATTTACACTTCCCAAATATTTGTATCATTAAGCCCATTTGTCAACAACGAAATCATCATTATCTTTATAAACAAATTGGGCTTGCACGATGGAAAACAAATACAGAATCATCCGTAACCGGTTTATTACTCGTTCGGGGTTGTATCAGAAAATTCCCATTTTCCTTCTCTCTCTTTAATCTCAGTACGTAAACGAATCACCCTGTGAATTTCGACAGCGGAACATTTGATATGCTAAAGAAAAACTATAATATTTACAAAACGATAAATTAAATTTTAACCTTTCAGTTGCTTACACGAAAAAAAAAAAAAAAAACAGTGTATTACGTACAATTTGTTTCTGCATGCGTGAAAACGTCCAAGTTAAACACTCCGTTTATTGATAAAGTACAGATTTACTTCAGACTGGTACATTTTTTAGCATAAGTAGATCTTTGTAGTTCAAAATGCACCAATATGAATATAAATTGATATTACTTATTTAAACACGTAGGCAATATTAAAAAACTTGCGATGTAAAACATCATAAAATGCTAAAACAAGTTTATAGTAACAAAGACGTTTTCAGCCTAAAACGACTTATAGAAAACTATGTAGAAGAACAATTTCGTATCTTATGAGCGAGGATGCCCATAGCTTAGGAACGAAATATTAGGACATTATTCGAATGGGCAATGCGGCAATACGATAGTACCGCCATCTGTCGGTATTTTTTTGAATATTATACTTGAAAATTATTTAGAACATTTTGTACATATGCATTTTATACATAGTCTAAAATACATACAGTTATATACCTATAACGATGGTACATACAAAAAATTCTTTACTTATCTGACAAAAAAATTATATGTATGTATTTTTAAATGGCTGGTTTATTTGGAATGCACGAAATCAAGGCAATGAAAGTTCATGGTGTTGTTTGTGTTGCTGCGTGCGACCGATCTGAGAAGCGGAATTGATAATTTTTTCACTAAATGTTTAAGGTATATTCAGGCTATAATTTTGCTGAAAAACGAATAATCCAAGAATGTGGCGAAATTGCCACATCGCCCAATCAATAAGTCGCGTTGTTATGAACTGATACTAACTTGTGCGATTAATAAAATTCTTCCTACACTTACACAATTAACAGAGTATATGCTTACATCCTATACTCTCCTATGATTGGTCTAAAAAAACAGCTAGAATCAGTTCAATGCCAACGAGCGGAAACAATCGCTTCATACCATTCATCTAACAAATTGCAATTTGAACTATTTGGTATCAATTAAATATTCACTAGACATAATATTATATATAAAACGTTCAAATCTCTAAATACATGGCCGTTCAGTGTCGCTAGATTTTGGATCTGAGGTAGTGTTTTTAAGTATGTAAGCCCTTCGTAATGTTTTAAACATTTAATTCGATACACTCTATAAATAGAAAATAATATCATACACATACAATATTAAAGTACAGACAACGTACAAATCAATGCGTATACTAAATGTACCTACGTCAAGATGCACAATAGAATTATTAACAAACCAAAAATTACATCGTTTCATGTATTGTTATGGCGATAACTATGCGATAATGAATGTTTTTTAAGTGAAAACTTCTTCAGCGGTGTTGTGCACTTTTGTGATGGGTAAAAAATGTTAATCTCGCGTCGGGACACGTGACCTGATCGAAAATTCTAAGCTTGTTTTTGAGATATATGCTGTATCTACGCGTTTGATTCACTTCTGCCGGCAGTCCCAGAGTGCAATCCGTAGTATTTTTTTTTTATTGTTCAATAGGCTTGCGTTTGACTACCAGCTCACCAGATGGTGAAGTATAAGATGAGAATTTTCATTCATAATCGCTTAATCATTCAGCACGCTTATAAAACATAAATATTTCTGTAATAATCATATTTTCATTGACATACTTAGAGATTTGAACCAAAAAAACCCTCATCAATTTTGAACTGGTAAATAAAGTACACGATTATTCAAAACGAAACCATCCATCAGAACTGTTCGCGCAATTATCACCCTTATCACACACGGCATAACGTCCATAGTTCTGAGGGGGTATTCATGAAAGCGTTTCACTAACGTCTGTCGTAGTCTACTTACAAATGTAACATAATATTAATAATAATAATTATAATGTTATATTATAAACTTTCTAACTATTTACCGTGAATAACGTTCTTTAACATTGCCGTATAATCGACGACTAAAAATCAAAGACAAAAAAAAAGTAAAATCAACTTAACCGCTATAAAATTACGTTCTAACGTTGATTGCAAATCCATACAATCGGAGATCTGTCCCGTATATAAGTATAATGTACGTGGTCATCACAATTTTTGATAGGCGAGGTTCGAAAATAGTATACGAATCATAAATTTTACAATGCGTTTTAACTCCATAGAGTCGATCAGACGGTGAGCAACCTTAACGAACGTTATAGGAGTAAAAAAAATGTTTACACACAATAAGTAGTTACATCTCTTATATATATAAAAATCCCGTGTCACGATATTCGTTTGCGAAACCACTGAACCGATTTCAATGAAATTTTCTACATAACTATCATTTGGTTCAACTTAAAATATAGGATATTTTTATATCTCGATTGATATTCTCATTATTTATTGCAAAATCAATGTTTTCTTATAGGACAACACTTAGTTAATAAAACATCGTGGTACGGGATTTTGACACATACAAGTATAACCACGGCAACGCGTGGTCTGGGCTATTAGTAATAATATATAAATTGACTGATTATTTTCGGTACCGTTTTGTACATGAGAGTTCCATAGTATACTTCACACTATTGTCATAAGGTTGGCGACACACTGCGACGATTAAGTTATAAATATTCATATACATTGCACGGGTCCGCGGTGGGTTTGGTGAGGGGCGGAAAAGTAAAAAAGAAAAAAATGACTTTTTTTTATATTTGTTTTGGCCTTTAGCGTTAATCGTTGCGTGGCGTTCTATTCGGGATGTCAGGAGGAACGGTATATATTTTTTTAAGCTTTGATTGATGACCTATGTGGTTGTGGCTATAGATGCATGAAAATCTAACATATGTGTGTGTTAAGTACACAAAAAAAAATTCACGCTTATTTTTAAATCCAATTTTGAATGCTCATTGCAAAGTGCGCCCATTGATATTAGGGACAAAAATTAGGGCAGTCAGTAGTGTCATAAGATAAGGTTGTTAGGTAATATAAGGGAACAGAACTTTGCTGTTTTGCAGCAGGCATGTGTAATACATCGGATTAGGGCTAAGATTAACGCGAAAGGCGTTTGCATTTTTAAACAGCATTTCTTAAAACTTAATTTTCGGTTAGTTACAAGCAGTTAAAACGTGAAGAATATTATAATAAACAAATTGAGTGTGATATGAGCACTAAAATCTAACTTCGTGTGTATAAATATACATATACATGTGTGAGTGTAAGTAGAACACATTAATTCCAGAAAGTTCCAAGTATGCTGTGAACGGTGCTAGAGTAATGAAATAGCTGGTCAAACGTTCTATGTGAAAATTCGGATTGCACAAATTTATTTGGTATTATTACCAAATCGGCAAAATAGTTGAAAAACTTTTGAAATCCAGCTAGAATTATAAACATCTGTTTTCTCTGGTGTTTATAATTATTTACACGTTACGAAAACGAGCTTTTTGAAATTTGTCTTTCTGTCTGTTTGTTCGTACTAATCTCGGGAACGGCTGAACCGATTTTAACCGGATTGACACTGGAACCGGGGCACAGCTCTTAATAAACCGATTCTATTTCAACATATTTATGTATGTTACTTTTATATTTTCCACCTTGAAAGATATGTGCCCCATTATTTCATACTAATCACCGATCTATATTGGCGGCTATTTAAGGAACCTATTCCTATTCCGAAACCGGCGTGTATGCATGAAGAGAATGACGAATGTAAATGAAGCAGGGCAGGTTTGTAAGGACAGGGATATTTGGCACTCGCTGCTTTCTGCCTACCCCGCAAGGGAGCTGGCGTAACAATATGTGTGTGTATGTGTGTATTCCTTTTTTGGATATAAGTCTTCAACTAACTTACCGAATAATTCCCTTGTTAATTTATCATTCATTGATTAAAAGCAGCATACGTATTAAAAGTTAAGTGATGGTTAGTTCTATTTCAAATTCAATACACATAAGGTATTCACATATTAATTTATACATACAAAGAAAATTCGAATTAATGCGTTCAATATTGCAAACTCCGTCTCACTTTCTCTCATAGTAAAAGAGCGAGAGGTTAAACATCGAGTTATGTGACAAATTGATAGAACACGTTTACAGTCAAGAGCAAAAGTATTACATACACTCGGTATTGAATTTCAAATTGAAACAAAATGTATATTTGAACACTTTTCTCCTCAAAATCTACAAAGGGCCGTTACAAAAACAATAAAATGCAGATAAAAATGAAACAATAGGACGTAACATTATAAATTTTACTACAAATATTCAATCTATTGCTGGCATAGAGTGAACTATTTGTATCAATTTGTTACGTTACATTGCATATCCAAAAGTGATGAGAGATTCACAAAAACGGTGCTCTAATTACATTCAACATGCGTTATACATACATACGTATATATATTTATACATATCGCGGAGACAATGATTGTGGGTACAAAATTTGTTCGTCACGTTTCGTTCACATTCGAAACGCTTCAAGAGTATTCTATAAGCAAACGTTCGCTCGTTCGCATACAAACACCAACACTGTGGCCGCACACGTTATAAACTAATTACAAAATCACTAAACAAACAGCTCCATACGACATCGTAGTACAGTCCGTTCCATCGTCGTCTGTACGCTCGAGTCACAATATCAATGTACACACCGATCCGTCTCCCTCCGATCGCGAGACAGCGATAGAGACGGACGAAACGGCCTCGTCGCGTACGGACATTGTTTTAATTAAAACGGCGTTTCTGAAACGCACACGACTTAGAAATATACACTGTATATGTATATTACACTAATCAGTTTTAGAAACGAACTGAATTAAATAAAAAAAAAAACATTATTAAACTATATTAAATCTATATGTATATTTGAATAGAAGCTGGAGGGCTTAACAAGTGAAAAAAAATAATAATAAATAGGATCCGGGTTGGAGGGCGTCCCTCCCCCGCACGATTTGTACAAAAGCTGGTTCGCGT
The DNA here is from genome assembly GCA_018246895.1 of Aspitha aspitha aspitha. Taxonomy (NCBI): domain Eukaryota; kingdom Metazoa; phylum Arthropoda; class Insecta; order Lepidoptera; family Hesperiidae; genus Aspitha; species Aspitha aspitha. The sequence goes on along the minus strand of DWGJ01003275.1, from coordinate 1,219 downwards.
CTGGAAGAAAACAGATGTTAAATCGCTGTGTTAATAACGATTGTAAACGATAAGCCATATTTAGGCTGCGTTTCCACCGGGGATGAGCGAGGACGAGTACCTAGGAATGTGCTTAAGAACCAATAGGATCCCTTCATTTACCTAGCCTCGCGCATTACGCTCGCGTAACGAAGCGACGTTTCTCTCCTATTGATTCTCAACAAACACATTCCTCGCTACGCATCCTAGCTCATCCCTGGTGGAAACGCATCCTTAGTGGGCATTTTGTCTCATGTATATCGTGGCTATGAAGATTGGAGTATTGAATAATTGGAAAATTCGTTTAGTAAACTGGGTCCAATGTTATGTTGCGGGAATCTTTTGTAGAACGCACACGTAGCACACACAATTCTGGTGTGTATGTGTGCGAGCATATATATGGGTTTGTGTATATGTTTGTTCCGTTCGTTTGGGTTTCTGTTGTACGTGTGGGTAAGTGTGCGTATATGCATGTTTGTGAGTGTGGCGGCGTGTGCTCGTTACCTGGCAACCAGCCGAGGCGCAGGTACCAAGGTGGCCTGCAAGTGCGTGTGTACAAGTGTGGGTAAGTGTGCGTACGTGCGTGTCTGAGTTTGTCCGTTACCTAGCAACCAGCCGAGGCGCGGGTACCGAGGTGGGTCTGCGGGTGCGTGCGTGCGTATACGTGTGTGTGTGTGCGTGTGTGTCGTGGTGGCTGGCGCGCGCCCGTTACCTGGCTACCAGAGGCGGTGCAGGTGGAGGTTGCGCGAGAGCACGGAGCGCACGTCGTGCGTGAAGCGCAGCGCGTCCAGCACCGGTAGCAGGTTCAGCAGCGAGACGTCCAGCGGGTCCGAGAACCACGACTTGATCGGGATCGCGTTGTCTGTACGCAACGCACACACCCTCCCGTCACACACTAGTCGCTAACGTTACACATATAGTCCGGAACCTACGAGTGTTTCTGACAACATTATGTGTTTCGGGTCTGAAGGGCGTGGATGCCGGTGCGCGTGTATATCAGAGGCGTCCATCTGTGACCGACTTCTGACAGGGCAACTACTAACACTAACTGCACCTGCTAACACACACACTTGCATTCCTGCCGTGAAGCAGATGTTTTTACGACATTCTGTATTTCGGTCTGGAGGGTGTGGATGCCGGTCCACTTGTATACCAGAGGCGACCATCTTAGTCCTCAAGAGTAGCAACGCATCTGTGACCG
>DWGJ01003274.1:0-13715 GCA_018246895.1 Aspitha aspitha aspitha | reverse complement strand
GTGACCGACTTCTGATAGGGCAACTACTAACACTTACTAACTGCACCTACTAACACATACTAACTGGGCTAATATCATTAACATTCCCATTCCTGCAGTCCTGTTACTAAAGAATACTCACCAGCTAATTCTTATTAACACCTATGTATACTAACTGAATTCACATTAACAGTCAGCTCCCTACAGCCCTATTAGGACTTGGTTACAGATGTCCATGGGCGGCAGTGGCCACCTGTGGCTGCTGCCTGCTCGTTTGCTACTCTATTCTAATAAAAAAATATAAGTAACAAGGTGAATGTGTTACTTACTTTTTATATATAATATGCACGTTAATAATAAGTAGTATATGTGATTGTAATACAAACTATACATTATTAATTATTTTCATGCTGTTTTATTTTATCGTTTTATAATACCGTTGCCAATGATCTGACTATCCAGTAAAACCCATTTATGTACGAGTATATCATGGGATACTCAAGAAACTGAGGATATTTTTTCTTTCTGCGATCGTACATCACTAAGTTAGTGAAAACTTCACATCGAAACTGCTACATATGCATGCACGAAACGTACGCCGAGATACCGGTTATGTGGATCGGGGCCGGAAGTATTTATGCCGGTATCTTTGAAACTGTAGTTACTGGTTATTGTACAAAGCTTTGAACAGTTAATTCCTAATACCTTTCGAATAGGAAATATTTTCAAAAATGTGCTTCTAGTGGTCTTAAAGCATTCATTAAATATTTACCTGGACAACATCTGTATTATATAAGTGCGGAAAAAATGTAAAAAACTACAAGTTAATTTCCTATTAGCGTATGGTGTTATTTATTTACTGTTTATCATTTTCTTACAATATACTGACTTTGAATAAATTTATGCTAATAAATGAATAAATGAACTCCATTATACAAAACCCCACTAGGAAACATCACTAGACTAGTGTGAGTGATGCACCTGCTTTCCGTGTTATATAGGACCACATCTGTTATACCTAGCGTTGAAAAAAGCGGGAAAATTTCCCGTTTTATTCCAATTCCTTCGTTTTTATCCGTTTTATTAGAAAATTTCAAAAAAATAAATATGAAATATTTCATGTTTTTTATAAATAAAACTAAACACCGGAAAAATATGAAAGAAACGGAAAAGTATTGATGTTATTTTGTAGAAATGTTTTTTTATTACGATTGGAGGGCTGAACGTTTATACATAGATATTTGTTTTATTGTCATGCGCTCATTCAGACCCATGAGTAGTTCGTATCACACATGCATTGTATCTGATTAGTGAGCGAGATAAAATTGTAACGCATCAGTGATTAGAAAATTTCGAATAAAAAACTTGTTTTTTTTTTAATTTTTCGAAACAAACGATGAAAATTTAAATAAAACCCGTTTTTTTATTAAGGTTTTTTCTGTATTGTTTCAATGTAACAAATGAATAAAACGGTTAAAAACGAACAATTTTTTTTTCGCCGAAAAAAACAATTTGTTTCTTTCAGAATTGTCAACGTAAGTTATACCTAAACATGTGACGTCACTATCCTGCAACCTTACTGCACTTATGCCAAATTTTGTTATTAGGAAGCACTTCCTTGCATTCTTCTCTTATGTTCTTATAGATAAAGTTGAACTATTACAACTCAACACTCATTTACCAGTAAGTATATAATTCCTTGTATCTCTGAAAATATTTTGAAAATTAATAAAAAAATGTTCTGCATTTTAATCGAATTATTTTCACATTATTATATTAGAAAAGTATTAGTATTATATTAGAAAATATTCACATTTTAGATATATTTATGTGTTGTTTAAAAATAGCAAAAAGTAGAAAATATGAATTTCTCTTGTACATTCTAGTGTATAAACCAGTTCTCTTAAATAAACATGTATGTAGTACATATACTCGTATTTCCTTATCAAGAGAGAACCGAAAACCCTAAGCATGCGAACACAATTCGATAAAAGCTATGAATCAATAAACAACCCCGAAAATAAAGTTTTGGGTAGACAGAGGAGCGTCGTAAATTTACAACGAAAGGGAAATCGGAGCTAAAGTTAAATGGGTCCTAATTTGTGACGGGCTTTGAAACATTTAATACATTCCACTAAATCCATTCTGGGATTGCCTGCATCCGTAATACGCCGTCCACACAAACAAAGGAAATTACTTAAACGTTTTCAAACGACACACGATTTGCACAATAAGCTTTTATTAGCGAACCAAAGTTTAACTATTAAGCATTTGATAACTCTGTAACCTTAGAGATATAAATGATTCTATTTTTGTAATCGTCATAATGTTTTTTGTATTACCTACTTATTATTAATACTTTAGCTGATAGTGGTGAAATAACATTAACATACATTATAACAAAAATAGGTCCACCGAAACTGGAATAACTAAATTTATTGTCACTTATCTAATTCAGCTACATATAAAAAAATACTTCATTATGTTCTTCAAAATTCGTCAGCACAATCAATTATATTAATTATTACAGCACAATTCAAATATTAATATTAATTGCGCAACTCAAAGTTTTTGATCTGTAATCAACACTACGAGTAGAAGCATAAAGAACTAAAATTATTGGTCAACCCGCTATTTTTATAGAAACAGCCATCGAAGTGTGATTTCCGGTACGTAAGGCGCATGTATCGTGTTATATTGAGTGGTAGGAAGAAACATGTCGATTCCAATTCATGACAAGAATAACCCAAATATTTTCCTTTACGAAAGACCGGTATTGACGCAACCGCAGTTATTTTTACAAACATACCCGATATAACTCAGTATTGTCCGCATCTTATATTATTGGAACAAAGACAATAAGACATTATATGATAATGGGATAGTCAATTATACATATTTCCGTAGCCTATTAAAACAAAGCGAGGTCGCACTCGGTTATTTGGCATCTGCATGATACAGCAAAATTTTCGTTTAATAGGGATATCTACATCAGGAAGGCTGCAAGCCTTTTATATTTCACTGGTCTTTCTCTCGCAGGGCTAAAGCTTTCTCTAACTGTCTCATGGTACTCATATAACAAATTATATAGATTACAAGCTGTCAAATAAATGTTTATGTGTTAATCAGTAGCCCTGTTTGGCCCCTTAATCTACTGTTCGACATTAAGGAACTCCGGAAAAGTTTCAAAAAAATTGGCGCCAACTGTAATTTCCAAGAGCTTAATGAATATTTTTGTTTGAATTGTCACGTCGTGTTCGATTTACGCCCGATAAGTTGGATATTAAATAGCTTCAAAGCCGTTTTTACCTGTGCTGATTTTTTAAACCAGAAGAGTGGCATAATGACAAGTAGGTAACGTTATGTTAAGCTACACCTAATAAATGTATGGTAACTACTCCATTTTCAAGAGATCATTTGGACTACATATCTTAGCTTTACTAACAAGTGTACATAATCCTCAAAAAACAAAAAAAAACATCTGGGTCCTAAGCTTTAGATTAGATGGGAAAAACAGGGCCAGATTTTATCTTTACTAAAGCAAAATTTTTGCCTCATTTAAGATTAGAAGTTACTGTTATTAAAAAAAATATGTTCGAACTTTTTTCACTGAATATCCAATGTTCCTTGAAAGGCGTTTGTAACTTATTAAAATCGGCAACGGGAAAAGTGTAAATTCTTGCAAAAATCAACAAAGCGGATGTCACGCTCACCCTCGTTTACATTAGGTATTGAACTTAAGAAAGTAATCTCGCAAGTAGACATGCCCCCTTATTGACAAAACGTGTCTTTTGCTAAGGAAAAATATTAAAAATAATCCTTCTTGTGACGCATCCCTCTGAGCAAATTGTATAGATTTCAGGGCGGTGTACATAAAAGGAAAAATTGTTTACAACCTTCAATGGTGCTTTCGAATTACGTATGTTTATTGTAAATTATTTACCCAAAAATACGGGTAGCTCGCTACACATAGCAGAAACGACCTATCAGATCATACTCTGTACACGAGTATTATAGTAGGTTTGCACATAAGAAAGAAAAATCTTTATAATTGTTATATGTATATTCCTTTTTTATCACATCCATACAGGTAAAATACTAAATGCCTTTATTTAAAGTATAATTTTATTTCCAAATAATAAGAATAAATTCATAGAGTGTTTTAAAGTTTAGGCTGAAACGCCAGTGAAACGGAAAGGACAATCATAAAAAAAATAATTAAGAATAAATCAAACAAATATAACATGAAAAGAGCCTTCCGTTGATCAAGAAACTTCAGATGTCAGCAAAAAAAATATTCGTATAAAAGGAAAAGGAAAATTTGAGATATTATTCGCTTCTTATTCTAATTGAAGCAATTACGGAAAACAAACAATTATTTATAGAGCTTCTATCTCATACAACAAAAGAAACCTCACAACTTTCGCTGTAAAAGTTTTTCAGTTTTTCATTAAGACGACTAGTAAAAATCATAATATATCGTAAATTAAGTAACTATGTCTGAAATTAGTACTATACGAGGGAACCTTCACTGTGTGAATCTTGGTTATATTTATCACACTTCTAAGTATCACTCAGTATTTGAAAATGGATTAGAACTTAGGTTTATAGGTATAGGATAATAAACTGTTAAACATTATTGTAATTGCTAAATGATTTTTAAACATTTTGGTGTCTCTACAGTCACCAAATGGATATCCTATCAATATAATAAAATACCTATATTCATACATGTAATGGGTTATTTACACGAAATACTACTCAGGTAACGCTTTCATAGCAAACATGTTATTGCGAACAAAGTGAGGCTATGGAATTTTTATAGCCTTATCGATCTACTTTGAAAACCTACGCTACATCTACAAAAAGCGTAGAGGTGTCGTAGCTCGTAGCGGATTATAAATCATTTTGAAATTCAGATACAAACGTATTTTAATAAACGTCTTAAATATGCACTTTTGTAATGAGTGTCTTTATCGGCTTTCGTTAAAATTCTTTTCAGATACAATATTAAAATTTTCGTTTAAAACCCTTTTAGTGGAAGTTTGATATCAGTTGTTGTTACCCTTTTAAGAATATTCGTATCCAAAGTTTTTTCATTTGAAAATTCACTATATTAATAGGTGATCACGCTAAGAGTGATAGCAAAATTTGAAAATATTGGAAAAGAGGTGAAGCTACACGGAGTATGTATGTACGTACATACATACGTCGTCAGCATACTACGCAGCGCTCGTAGCTCGTGGCTGAACCTAAATCGTGTGTAAAATTCGGATTTAGCACGTGTTCTCGCAAACACTTTGCAGTGGCAGCGCTTCGTCACTCTCGCAAGCTTTTATAGAGCAATTTTATATCAAACAATATTCATAGCTTTCTTCAGTATTCATCGCAAAGATTTTTAAGAACAAGAGCATCAGTTTCTGTCCAATACTCTGAAGCTCTTTAAGAACAAGGGAATAAGTTTCTGTCCAATACTCTGAAGCTTTTTAAGAATAAGAGCATCAGTTTCACAAGAGCATGTTGTGAGCTTGCTTATCCATTGATAAATACATCCGGAGTGCATTCTATTTTATAATTATGGTTGTAGAAGAGCTATACTGCTGATACATTTTTTAAAAACATTACATACTATGATGCTACAATACGCGAAAGTCGGTTAAACAGTGCTATCCACCCTGAAATTGGAACAGTTAACATACTAAGATTTATAAAGCATTACCCTTTTAAAATAATATACATTTATGTTGTTAGCCAAGCAGTGCAGACACGAAAATATTATTTAGGAGTAAATAGCATAGAACTAATATTTTGGATAAGATATCTGACAAATAACGTGCTCTCTTTCATTTGAATAAACGCCCTTTGTCAATAAAATCAACACACGTAGTAAGCCGCCTCACCGGAGCCGACATCCCGTACGGTCCTCATTAATATTACATTTCCTCCTCATTTTCACGGATATACTCGTACAATAGCAATAACAATGTTGAACATAATTACGAGAGCTTTATTTATTCCAATAAGTTTGAGGAAATAAAAATAAAATTCAATAAATAGATATATGAATCGTCGACTAACGAGGTCAAATTATCTACGCTCAAATCTACGTTCCTTGAGCCATGACTGAAGATTTGCACCTTAATTTTAAAAATGATTTCTTGCATTATATAGATGTTGTTCATTTTGGTAGGTTAATAACTTTACTTTTGGGTTAGGCTGATTTGATTAAATTGTAAATAATAATAAGCGGAAATTTTTCTCGTATTCATTTTCGAATGACCCCTTAGTTCACTGGTTAGTGGACCGTGACGTCTAAGCATGATTGTTGCGAGTTCCTTTCCCGCCCAAAACAAATATTTTAGTGACGAGCATAAATATTTATTCTTTTATCAAAACACAAGCTCTGTCTAATTTGGGACCAGATAAGCAGTGTGTGAAATTGTCCCAAAATATTATTATTACTCTTTACCTGTTTAAATTAATATTAAGCTGACTGCCTCGACCCTTTTAATAACTTCATTGATATTATTTAGCCCAGAAACGCCTGGAAAAGTCCGGAAAACGAGCCTAGCCACCTGACGGTAATCGTCGCCTATGGACACTTGCAAGGGCCGAGAAATCGCAACTGTTTTTTACACAGGCTTTAGACAGAGCTCTTTTTGCTAACTTTTAACTAAATTTGACTCACGGCGAAGCGACTATGACAATGTTGATATAACAATTAACATGTCTCGTAAGGTTCAATGACCGTCAGCTATCAGGGACTCAGCGCCGGTTAAGTGCAGCGCCGTCGAGGCGCCGGCGTCCCACGGCGTCCTCGTAAATATTGTCCGACTTGTCGTATTTAATTCATTCCACCAGCGTTGCGTACAAATCGTACATATCAATGAACATAACAGCATAACACATTCAAATGAAACCGCGTGAAATAGCAATACATTTTGTTCATTAATCTTCGCTACTAAACATTTGCGATATGAAGTACATCATTAATATTTCGATAGCCTTAAACAGTACCATGACAGTTGGTAACAAATGGTTACAAAGTTACAAAAGGAAAAGCCAACTCATTTCTCTCAACTCAACTCATCGGTTTATTGAAATCTCTAGAATGATAGAAATAAATTTTGGCTATTTCAAAGTTCTAAGATCCAAAATTAAATATGCTACATTATAAATGTATGCCCTTAATTATGGCACAACAGCATGATTAATAAAGATTTAATAAGATATAACTTACACATTTTAATACTCACATAGACGAGCTACGAGTACATAGAAGTAATTCGGAACTAGTTGGTTTGTCCATTACAGCCCTGTGACGAGGCACCCCGCGGTGTTCTGATTAATTAAGCCCTTTTTCCTTTTAGCCATTGGATTTATCAAACTTGTTCCGACGAACCAAATATACGTATTACCTGCTTGGTACATTAATATGTGAATAAAATAAAATTAAATGTTACCCCAAGCGAATATTAAATGTTTTTATGTTAAATAAAAATATATTTATTGTGCAAAAAAGGAACACCAATATCAATAACTTTTTAAAATATCAATCACAAATTTTTATTTTCTTACGATTCGTCTTCCAATAACTATATAGATATACCTATTGAACATTTCGGATCTCGTAGCGTAGCAGACATCTTACATGTTTATTAATTTAAACCTGCAAAAACATATCAAACCTTGAAGCCAAACTCGGATGTAGACTGTGTGTAGGCACGTAATAAATAAATAATATATAATATGAAGTATATTTTGTAAAAAATATATGATGCATACTTATAATTATATAAATGTATTTTACTTGTCGCATCACAATATAGCATGCGCTCAAATTGTTATTATTTCTAACAATGCCGCGTAGTTTAAAGTAGAAAATTATGGACTTATGTAGTTAATCCCGGAAAACCTCCGCAAATATTATCTTGTACTTGAGGTAACGTATTTGTTCAAAGAAATTCATATAAGAGAACAAAACGAAGGTCGCAGGTCGGTATGTACGGTTTAGTTTATTCCTGGAAAATTTATAAATACGAGTGCACCATTTTTTTAAGCCATACTGACAACTTACCATCAGGCGAACTATTTAACTAATTTAGAAAGATTAGTTCAAAAATACCCACAATAATACAAAAAAATAATACAATATTTACCCACGTCTTCTTCACATATTAAATCGTATATTGTACTACGAGTAGCAATATTAGGCAGCATTTAGGGGTGTATTACGAGCTTCTACAATTAGCGAAGCGTGCGAGTAATTTGGCGCACACTTGCGAAAATAATAACTTCGCAAGCACTTAATATAATAACGTGCAGTTACATTCGCTACAAATGTTCATATCGCTTTGTTTACTTACATGAATGTGATATCTTAATATTGTACATATAAATGAATTTTCAGTCCATCGTATTTTTTACACAATTAACCTTCTTTTGAACATAACAAAGAAAATGCAAAGCAAGTTTTCATTAAGTTCATTAAGTTTTCATTAAGCGAATTTGATAACTATATATTAAATCATTATTAGCAACGATTTAGCTATTCATCCGTTATTTGCATCTGAAAGTCAAGCTGTTTTAGAATATTATCTACGATACAACACCCTTGTTCTCCGTTATGCCTATACCGTTTTGGATAAGGATCAAATGTATGTTCTACATATATTGAAACTTATTTAACGCTGAATACAGAACCTTCAGTGCTCTTTTAATAGATATAAAACATTTATTTGGCTACCCCGTTACTGACCTGGCGTGTCAGTATGTATGTAAGTATACAATATTTGGTCACCCTTTGAAAACATTACATTCGGTGACTCTTTTAAGATATTAACCCCGACTGTGCAATTGGGACACAGCGTGCTCCCATTAACTGCCACTGAGCTGCGCTAAAACAATTGCCGCCAGCCGACCTCTGTGTTGATCATTACGGCGGCTGCAGCGCAGCTTAAATAAGGACAGCTGATTGTGAGTTTTTACATAATTCAATATCACTTATAATAGGAGATACAAATTATTTGTAACATCATCAGTCATTATTTGTCTTATTATTAAGTGCTACGACTATAACACTTGACTAATTATCCGCATATAATAATATATTAGTTACAATACCCTTTGATGTAAGATAAAAATAATGAAAACAATCGATGAATCTATTATTTACACTCACAAGCCGTTTTATAAACATCTTTCTGAATTGTCTATTTACAGTTTGTAACATATGCACTTAAAATTGGAATCGATACAGTGGTAGTAGGAACAACAAATGAACCAATGAACTCGGTCATTCGGTCAAGTGGCTCGAGTCAGACGTAATCTCTGGAATCTGAAGACAACCCCTCACAATACGAGGCAATATTAGATATAGTCCGCAAGTTGAAATTAGAACACAGTATGTTTATCAAATAGTACATAAAAGAATAATGTACAGAAACGAGTAAAAATCAGTAAGTACACGAGTATCAGTATAATAACGATATAAGTAAACAAATTTAGATTCTAGTGTCGATTACAGTAGCGAATAATACAACTTGAAAATTAAAAAAAATCGTTAGTTGTATACCTATTCAAACAAATAATTCAGGACTTCCTTGGAATTTACATCGAATTAGGATGGTACTTTTATTTTCCAAGCCGTAGAGCTCAAAACAATTTAATAAAGATAGCACTAAATATCTCATATAATTACAGGGGTGGTGTAATGGGCCTTAAAACGTGATGCCTCCATTACGGCGTTACTGCCTCTAAGTGAAATTAGAACAACGGGCGGCGAACACGCTTTCATCTCTACAGAAACATGAACGAGGATGAGGACACTCGTAACTTGAGAAAAATATTTATTTATTTTTATATAATACATATATAAAAATATACTTTCCACTTATTATATTTTATGCATAGAATCTTTGGTTTATCCCACTATTATTATCCCACTAAGGAAATCACTATTTTTAATATTTCCAATTATTACAGGTTGAATATCAATCTGAACAAAAGGAAATGTAAATACAAATATTATTATAACGTAATATATAATAAGTTACTGTACGTTTGATTTTTATTTATAGCATCATCAAATCTATGGGCAAAACTGTGTAACAAAAAATAACATTCTTATTTCTCTTAATTAGCAATGTAGACGAAAGAAAGACCTAGATGAAAATTATTATCGTATTAAAATAAATGTAATTACTTAGCAGTTCCAGGGTTCTTAAATTTTAAATGCTCTGGGAAAGCATAAAAGCTCCTATGAAATCGTGTGAAGTTATCATGCCATTAAACACATTCCACAATTAGGTACATCTCATATGGAACATTCCATAACCACAGAAAAGCTTAAATAAAATACAGTCGATATCAATTCCACTAGATACAAGTAAAGACTAAATAAAAGAGGACCGATACAAAGAAGTGCCCGTTTTATACCACAGAATACGTACATATTTGCGAAGTTAAACCGACTTCAGACAAAAGAATTGAAACAGTTCTATTGTCTGAATATACAAAACCAAACTTTACAAGCTGAAAAGACAACTGTGTTTCAATATTCTAAGGAAAATCTTAAAAACATTCTTTTTCCAGTAACGTATTGTTTAGTTTTTTGGCAAATAAATAGATTTTAACTTGTTTATTAACAAATCCTCGATCTGCCGCTTTGTTTTGTGAGGACGCAATAAAAATTAAAATAAGTAGATGGCATACGATAGCCTTATACAGAATAATATATGGGGAATATTTTGTCTGTAACAATAAGACTTGGTAAAATGAAATTTCAATCACAAATTAATATTTTCGAGTACAAAGATTAACTAGAGACCAATAGGAAGTTTTTTACCTGTCTGAACGTAATCTTTACAGCGCTTAAAATTAATTCCGTCAATCTACCCGAACTTTCAATCGTTTTACATTTTTCTAGGTAAAGAAGGGGTTTCTTAATGTTCAGTTAATTCAACGAAATGTAAAAAAAATATTCGCTAGCAAACGATGAATCTTTTGATATTTGTTGTAAAACAAAATCTCTGACACCGTTACAGGTTAAGAATGCTCATTTGTTATCTTTTACGCAGCTGTAATTCATTCCTTATTCGTACCTGACTTGGCAAGAGCGCCGATCTTGGCAGCGGGTAGCGAAAAACCGCTTGCACCAAGCTGTAACTTATACTCATAAGTATTGTTTGCAGAAATGTTGTATTTATTTTTTTATTTCAATAGAGTAGCAAACGAGCAGGCAGCTTATCCTAAATCCCGATTGCTTAAGAAAAACAGTGTAAAGAAACGAATACTAAACTTAGACTTCAATTGCTATTTATTTACTAAACTAATTTTAAGAACTTCTCAATCCCTATTAGAATAGTCTATTGATGTACGGTCCAAGTTTTTTCCAGTGATAGACAACAACATCGGAAAATTAAATATTTATGTGGCTAGCATGCTTTTGTACCTCCACGGCGAATAAAAGTTGGAATCCTTCCTTCAGTTTTTTCCTTAGTAGTAACGAAATCAACTAGCTAGTGTATTATGTACCAGAGCACTTCAATGTCGAAATATACCACCTAACAACATCCATTTGCCAATGTTAGTAACGATCTTTCTACATATTATAAATTCTTTAGAAGTCAAACAATTCAATTCATTGGTTTTACATATATCAACGGGTTCATAACCGACCAGTTTCACACAAGGGGTTAACTCCGCAATGATGTGAACGATCTCAATTATTTTGATTGCAGTTCGCTGCGGAGAATTACGGTTGCCCGTTGCAGATAAACCTGCAAATCGAATAAATACTCGGATGATGCATGGCCGACAGATATTGGAGGTTTTTCCCGTCAATTGCTGAAAAATAATTTTTACTGTAACAACCGATTTCATTTTATAAACAGTTCTGACTGGCTTACAACTGTTTGACGAATGAGCCTTTTTCCTATAAATATTTATAGAACTTTGTATTCGTAGCTGTTATTGAATGATGAAAGCCCGAAATTTGGAAGTTTATCCCTTGAGAGGATTTATCTTGTTATCTAGAATGGACAGAAGCTCGAAATTTCAATTCGTTTCCTTACATACATTAATATGTACTGTCCCATGAAATAATTCGCTTAGGGATTTATCAGTCAACTTTGTTTATTCGGTCTTTTCGGGCTTAGCTTTTATATACTCGTAAATTAATATTATGTTGAAAAGGAAAAATATAACGAAGATGATCCGATTTATTTTATTTAGAAAATTTCTTTTTATTTAATTCACTGAGCGATCTATCGTCTTGTTAAAACATAACACATATTCATTTAGCTCTGGGTATTTGTAGTGAGTATTAAAAAATGTTTCCTACCTTCGCAAAATCCATTTTCAAACTTCATCTAATTTTCCAACAGATGGGCATGAACATAGTATAGGATAAAAGGCTCAGCAATTTATTAAAACTCCATTATGTTTCCTGCATATATTTATGTAAAAAGCCTTTTAAATGAACATCAATTTAATAACTTGGTACATACGAATACAAATATCTATATCGCACATGAGTGTAATATAAAAATGTGTGAAAGATGTTCTATAAGCGAATTTAAACTGAATGATAAATAACAAGCAACGAATAGCTATCTGTCACAAATAATTACATCTTAAATGAGGGGTGACCAAATCCACAAAGAAAAAGCATTAAGGGCGAGACCCTTACAATGTTATATCATAAATATAACTAGATATTTTATTTTATTTATACGGGCTTTCACCATAAGAACATTTTATGTAAAAATGAATGGACAAGTTCCTTAGTATTTGTTTTAATTCGCAATAGTAGGCATTCATTACATGACATGCACTGCTAGCCAAATTCTAGCGTAAATACAAGCTTACCCAAGCGATCGATTCAAACATTATTATTATTAATTAAGATAATGGCCATAACTGCTATCCATGTCCGTGCCTAGTGTTCTTGAAATCTCTCGTATAACAAGCACAATCTCTAGAATAATTCTGTGCACCTTAATACACGAATATCTTTATTTTTAATTATTAGGCAAATTAACAATACACTATGTATGCTAAGACTTTTTAAACTGAAATGAACTGTAAACTGTATTTCTGTAGCGGGTCACGGATGAGATAATCCTACGCTTAATCCGATTCAACCTCTCGGAAGCACGAGTGAACCGCTTAAAGAGTACCCATCATATTTTTTTACGGTGACGGTGGCGATCTCACAAGATACCACGGTGCCATGAGTGAGACACTTAAGTGGCATTTTACCCACTAACAGCTCCACAATGTCATTTTGCACAACGGTTATAGGACAGCGGGTTCATCTCTGAAGATCTCGTTCCGCACTTTCCTTCGCTCCCGTCGGTTGACGGCCATTGTTGGTCCGAGCTTCCACTATAGCCGCCCACAACTCAACAATAGTTAAAGTTCTCATTAACTATAAGCATATTTGCTTACGTTAGTCGCGCGATGTGGTACCATCATCAGTTTGTGCCGTCCTATACGGTCGAGAAAAATTCGTGTCGTCCTAATTCTCTTTCTTTGTGGCAGTTCTCGGCGGAACATTTCAAGAGCAATATTGAACAGTAATGTGGCAATTATGCAATAAGGATTGTTGAAAACTGCATTCAGGATATTAGAGAACTCTATCCCGGCAAGTCCCGGCACACTTCGCGGCGTACGGACGTGTCGCGCTCTCCGGACTCGGTAGACATAGGTACTCTGCGATCTATGTTTTAGTC
>DWGJ01003273.1:0-13720 GCA_018246895.1 Aspitha aspitha aspitha | reverse complement strand
GATCGATACTGATGCCAAAAATGCAATCAGTAAAATTTCTGTCTGTCTGCATAATCGTTATAGAAACAAAAACTACTCGACGGATTTTAACGAAACTTGGTACAAATATTTTTTATCCTCCTGAGCTGGTGATAGTACACTTATCATCACGCTACATTTTAAAACGTTTACCAAAATCCGGTAATCTTCATATTTTTTGGGTTATAACACGCAAAATGTCATACAATAAGTAAGCGATTCAATACTTTGATTAACAAAAGCAGCCGTTGTTCCGAAAAACATTGAAGTAGGTACTTTTCTTTTAGCAATCTCAAGGGTTTTCGTGTTTTCGAAGGGACGGTAAACGATCAATTCATTAATAACCGTGCTTAAAGCCTTTGACCTTTGGAGAGTCCTTCTGTCCTTGTGAACGGTGGATGAAAAATTTGTACCGATTCAACTGACCTAAATGTAACCCACACGTCCATGAAACGTAAAAGCGAGCCCTTTTTAGCGATGGAGACATTAAGTGCGTCTGGGTATTTAAGTATGAATGACACAATATGTCAGTATACACGCGCACACAAATATTTGTGCGATTCAGTGTTCTGTGTGTATATAGAATTATCTATGTAGGTATGTGTTTCAAAAATATCCAAGTAATTTATCAAATATCCGGTTATTACATACGATACGGGCTGTGTGCTTCCGGATTGGATTCTATCGGTTGTAGATTACATAGAAACATAATCGATTGAAATATGAACATTTTAAAAAGTACGCAAAACTTTAATTTTGGTATCTGAAAATACTAAATCACGGTAACTTAACAATTATGAAACTTAACTGTAAAACCAAACTTAATTAGTGTAAAAATTGTCCCGCTTATTATGCATCATCACCAAATCGACCTGTCGATAGGCGACAGTGGAAATTTAATTCAAAAAATAACACTGCATCTTAGCTAATAGTTATAAGCTGAACTCATTACACGAAGTTACGCTGCACTTTCTAATTAGATTTTCAATTTTATCTAGAACGTTTTAACGCTTTTAAAATCCACTAGAGTGCAAAATGAAAATAAAATTTTCTGCCACTATTTTCTCGAGTCTATCCTGAATGAAATAACGTAATAAATTATTATTTTGATTTGGATATAAAAAAATAAGAGGTACATTGATTTCTTTCCAAAGTTGCGTTTGATTTTTAATATTCTTTTGTATCCGTTCAACTTCTTTTGGGAAACCAGACACATAGATATAAGCAGAGCCGATTGAATTTCAAACTTTGAATTGAGTTACGTTCGCTTAAATTGTTTCAAACGTGGAATTGTTTGTGAACATTAATCTACCAATATTTCAAAATATATATAATCGGAATGTCGAAAAAAGATACATCGTGTGTGTGTTTGTGTGTGTCTGTTTTGCCCTTCGTTCAAAATGTATATAATTTCATATAGCTTACCTACTGTGTTAAACGTGGTTATTTAATTATAATTATATGTATCCTAGCGACAGGAATAGCGTTTTGGGTATGTAAATTACTTAGAATTCACTTGCCAACAGATCTAATTTCAGTTCTGAGTATTTTAAGAGACTAATTTTTGAATACGACCTTAACCTTAATTTTACGTGGGATTGATTCTATTTAGCGTAATGTTTGTGGGAAGTTCTTATAATGAACAACAAAAATAGCTGGTGTTTATTGGATACGAATGATAAAATTTCTGAACAGCAATGGAATAACATATGACATATAAAGAGAGAAGAATCCCGATGTGTCTGCCAATTTCCATATGTTCGCTATTGGCGTGGTTACGGATAATATCACTGCTGCCGCCCCATACGTCTGAAACAATATTGGGGGGAAGCAATGTAAACATTTTGTTTGTACAGTGTTAATCAACAAAAAAAGCTGTACTTAAGATTCCAATGATTCCATTTTTTGCTACATATTCGCTTAAATTCTTTTGGACTAGCTTATATATAAATATGTGTCATTAATTTAAATTAATTATTGTTAAAATTTTATGCTATACATACTAAGTGCGCTTTGTTGAATTGCAACAATTTATTTATTTTTCGTTTCTACGACCAACAATAAAATTTTAGGTAGCTTTTCTTCTACCATCACCTAAATAGTAATTTATTACGAATAGACTTATTAAGATTAATATTACTGCCTACTCCATGGCTATGAAACCATGATTAAAATAATTTTCCGATTTAAACGTCATTATTGATATTGTTGACTTTACCCATAACAAAAGTAATTTGTTCACGTAGCGTATTTTTGGTGGTATACGAAACAAAAACTCAACAAATTCGAAGGTATTTTCCAATGTGTATATATTTTCCGTGTGCCAAATCCGATGCCAGAATCATTTCCGCTCAATTCGTCCATCCGTCAAAAAGTTTGCCGGTTGAATCGGAAAGCGCCGCTCCGTAATCAGGTGCTACTTGGATAGTATCCACTTTGGCATGTTTCCCCTACGGATTCGGATTTCACACCTCTGCATGGGCGGATTGGGAGTTTGTGGGGCCTTGGGCTGAAACTTAGTGGCCCACCTACCTAAATACTCAACTTTGCTGTTTTGTCAAAAAAAGTATTATCTTTAGTGATGTAGATAAGAAAAATAGGGTTTTTTTTTAAACTAAAACATTTTTTTTTTATCAAAATATCCATTGTCTTCAGTGGAGGCTGGGGACCTTTTGTATCCACGGGTCCTGGGCTACAGTCCAAACAGCCCTTAAGTCCCTGCACCTCTAGCATATATTTTTGTTTTATTTTGTACGTGCTGTACCTCGCGGTATTACCCGCGTAAGTCCCGATCCGATGGGAATTTCGGGATAAAAATAGGCTGTATGGTGGCCTATAACCTCCTTTATCTTCCAGTAAAAGTATCATTTGAATCGCTTCAACCTTTTCTAAGATTAGCCCAGACAAACAAAAATGTATAAAAAATCTGTTTTCTTCTATGCAGTCTTTATGATTGAGTCTTTGGAAAACAATGCCATGACATTTACAATATAGCGAATATATCAGTTACGTGAATAAAACAATTTCCCCTTGTTAAGACCAAGAAAGAAGCAATTAGTCTCCATTTTATTTAAACACCAGATTATTGCCAGCGATTCCATCTGCAATTGTAATTTGATTCCTCAATCTTCCATTCATTATAATCATCCTTTCAATCTTTTGAAATTTCATTTTCATTAAGTTTATTTGTAGATGTATTCAATGATATTCTAGATAAAGGCTTATTCATAACTTTAATAAACAACATCTGCTATAGGCTACCTCACGTAGGGTTAAAAGACATATTTTTATGTATTATCATAAACCTTGCCACTTCGTGGTTTTATCTTCTCAGCAGCGGGTTTCCTCACGATACTTTCCTTCGGCGTTATAGAGAGTAATATTGGTTGCTTCAAATACACACGTAATTTCGTAAA
Source organism: Aspitha aspitha aspitha (assembly GCA_018246895.1). Taxonomy (NCBI): domain Eukaryota; kingdom Metazoa; phylum Arthropoda; class Insecta; order Lepidoptera; family Hesperiidae; genus Aspitha; species Aspitha aspitha. The sequence continues at coordinate 10,286 of DWGJ01003273.1, read as the reverse complement.
CTGAGAAGCGTGTTTTAGAATTCGATGATTTGGAATATATTTACGTTCAATTCTTAAACAGTTTGTGATAATTAGCATTGGTGTTAAATATTACGCTACATGTCTGTCGCGTCTAAATAAAATAAGAGTAAGAGTAAGAGATGTAGATAACAATTCTAATCTGGTGGAAAGGTATAGAGGATGTCATAATATCTGTGACTAGTTTTAAATTTAACATACCTTATAACATTGAGTCATTCTGAAGTCATTTCAGAAATGAAACGATCTTCCTGCACGAAATAGCAGTCAAACTGTTTAAAAGGAGTTATTTTTATTTCTGCAATCATTTAAAGCTTCATAAACGGTTTGTTTTTTCATTTGTCACTGCCCTTACGGCGGTGTCATTATTGAATCAATTGTTTTGTTCTGGAAATCATTTAAGTTCACAGTAGTAAGTTTTTGTTCCGAGCCCATTATCTACTTCTGGCATTGTTAGTCATTCGCGTTCGTGAATGGGCATTTCATTTTTGTGAAACTTCTGCATGAAATGGGCAGAAACTATTAAAACTTTATTTAGGTCGCAGTTCAAAAAAATCATAATAAAATTTAGCGCGCGAAGAACAACATCCGGGGGTTGAGTTGTGTTTTTGTTTTGTGCAATCGTTTGAAAGTTTCATGTTGCTTGCGGTTCGTCTATAAAGTAATTAATTAGAGCCAGTAAGTACATAATGTTGGCGCTAATGAGCTTGCTTAGTTAAGCGTCACCTGAATTGGTATTTGAGTGCTTTCAAACGCACGTACATATTTAAGCATCGCTGCCACGGCCGCGCCTAAAGTGACACTTATATATAAAAATCCCGTGTCACGATGTTCGTTTGCGCTAATCTCCGAAACCATTGAACCGATTACAGTGCAATTTCGTAAATATCTATCGTTTGGTCCAACTTAAAAATACGATAGTTTTTATCTAGATTAATGATCTCTTTATAGGACAACGCTTAGTGGGACAAACATTGTACTCAAAATTTTTACATTATATGAGTTTAAGTGATTATAACACTATTTTAATTGAATCACGGCTATTCGTTACGTCATGTTCGATATTTGAATGACCTTCAATGAATAATTTCATCGATTCGCAACATTGAATAAATAAGGTAAAATCAAAGATATTTATTTGCACAAATATGGGTACATTTAAAGATGTTATAGAGTTGTTAGATCACTCCATACTTTGCCTATTACGGCGTACAAATTTAAAACATACATTTGTAATGTACAATATTTACCATTAATTAATTTTCTATTATAGCTTTATTATTTATTACTTAATTTTTAAACCAAAACTAACTAACTAACAGTGAATGTGTGAACACCGTGAACCAGTAAGAACAGCAAGGTTAGCACCCCGGGTAACGAATATGCCGTCCCGGAAGGCCGTGGTTACAGATCTTGGCACGAACTATCGTGTAATACGTTCTCAGAGATATCCCGAATATTGAAAACAAAAATACACTTTGCGAATGTTTAGCCTCGTAATTTATTGGATAACATAGTTGTATGTAGGTATTTGTGGAATATCTATCAAGACCGCAAATTTTAGAAATAAAATAATTCAAGTAAATTGATCAATTGTTACCCTGTAATAAAACAAAAAACAAATAGCACTAGACGTTATTATTATCTTGAAAAATAACTTAATGAAATTAATTCTACTTTAAAATTTTAACTGGTTATAAGAATTAGGACAATTCCACCCTCGGTTACTTGACTCCAAATTAGATAATTAAACGGGTGTGTTATGGTAACGGAGCACACAAACATAGGATCGACAAATGTGTTCGTAACAGAAATATTTATTCTGTTTGGGAATTGAAGCCTCAACCTGCTTAGCACTTGGAATCGGCAACTTGACGATGAGGCAACTTAAAATTTAACAGGAATTATTTACTGATATTGTTATTTCATTTGTTTCAGGCCCAAAAGCGGCTCAATGCTGCTATACAGCCGCAAGAAGGTCCGCTACCGGCGCGACGGGTACTGCTGGAAGAAGCGCAAGGATGGAAAGACGACACGTGAAGACCATATGAAACTAAAAGTGCAGGGAACAGAGGTAAGCTCCACCTGCATTGGACGAGCCTGTGTGACGGCTTTGATAAAGGCACAAGATAGAAAGACAAAAGGTAGAAAGTAGAAGAGGCAAAATAACCGTAGCCCGTGAAAATCTTTAGTCTCTGTTTGGAAATAGGCATGACGGTATGACTTAATACTCAATTGCAGCAGTGTAGTCATCCTGATACAAGCGTATGATGCTAACCTGTATGTAGATCAGCTTTAGCTATTTCTGGCGTATGTCGAAAAATGTAATTTTGTTTAGAACACGAAAAGGCATCTTGACAAAATTTCGGGTGCACAACGCGAAATAAATTTGGAGCTCGTCGTTAATGCGTCTTGATGCTCGTACGTTTCCTTGGATCTCCCGGAGGTGTATAAATAATTTCGCATGCACTCGGGAAAATCCGAGTCAAGTTAGCGCACATCCGTTACAATTTTATGTGACGAGGCGAGTGCTGATTTATCCGGACTACACACGGTACAAGGTGCTTACGTAATTGCAAGGTAGGCTGGCGTATCGCCAGGGCCAACAGTTATACAGCCGAAAACAAATGCTCCACTCCACCTGACTGATCTGACAATTGTTTAGTGAGACAACGTAGTCACTCCAGTAGCTTTGATGTGAACGTGTCATTGGAAACTACCGGGACAATTTGTTGTTAAAACCACGTTTGATTTTTTATGGCAACCCTAATATTGTAAGGAAAGAGAACGTTTCAGTGTTGCTACTACTGATATTGATTGTGAAACAATCAATAAAAGCCAAAGATATCTATCATGCCAATCGTTCGTAGGGCATGACAAACATAAACAAAAAGCGAGTAATTTTGAAACAAGCGCGAAGAGTCATTGCCTTTTTGAAAGTTCAAATTTGAAAACAAAGAAAAAAGCAGATGAAAAAGAGAGAACGATAGAGGAAGAATTACAAATAACACAGCTCAGTGCTCCAAGTGATTTAAAGAGCTCGGCTGATTGTCGTCGCGAACCGCGCGACTGGGATTCATCTCACGAACGTCTGCCTCTATTTTAACGGGTTTATTTTTAAATCCAAAGGCTCTATTCAATTCTTGGGGATGATAAAAACGTTCCAGTTCGCAATGTTCGAAGTATCACTAGATTATAATGAAAAAGTTTGTTATTATGAATGAGTATAATACTCGTAGTCATCGCTTCGTCTTTTAATTCTGCTGTTTTCGACCAGTTTAATAAAATATAATCTGTCTTCAGTGGCTCTGGCTTTTCTTATTTGTATTCCCAGAGAAATAGTACTTTGCTTAAATTTTGAAAGACAAGCTTTTAATTATCAAATCTTAATATATCAGCGTTAAAATCATTCAACAATGTAATTTGATATAAACGTAATAGTTAAAAAAAGTATTTGGCAAACAACCAATACAAATAATACATGGCCAATACAAAAATAGTTTTCATCAATAAAATCGAACCCAAATATTGATGAACAACCACCAGCTGTCAACACCAGCAATATGCATTTTACGATCGAAATAAAATTTATCCCACGCGAAAAAGTAAAAAAACAGCGGAATATTCTGCACATAAAAACACTTTACGGTGGATAAATATTCCTGACGGAGCCGTAAACGGAACTCCGGCGAAGGACGGCTTAGAGTGCAATGTTTTGAAAATATGTATCTACACTTTCTATCACAACTCGTGAGATAACAAAATCGAGAATATTTGTAGGAATAATGATTATTAATGCTCATGCATAAATTAGTCATTATCATCATCATTACCGAGATTAGTCTACCGTTGGACGAAGACTCTCTCAAGGCACACTCTTGGGACCGGTGTTCTTCTCTCTCATAAAATTCCTCGGAATCCTAATCCTAATTAATATTGATTTTTTGACATGCTACAACCGTTCAGTAGTACTTAATACAGGGAGCGTGGTAAGCATTTCGACTGTTTCGTTTGTCTACTACTCAGCGGCGCAGACTGCTTAGAATAGATGAAGGGCAATGTTGGCATATTTTACGGTATTAATTAATTGGAATCTGAATGGTTGCTACAATTTCAATTACTAACACTTTATTAATAACAGAACTTATTTTAGTATTCCACAAATTACTCCATTCAAGAAACAAAGTAAAGGAAACCTCAGCTATAATAGCTTATTAAAACAGACTTAGAAAGAATACAGTTTGCATGTTAAAACACAATTTTCGTGGATTCACTTTTTCAATATTAAAACGGTCCTTAATGCGACCACATACAATACTCAGTAATAGAAAGGCCACTTATGAAGCACATAACTAAGTGCATTATTAAATGTGACAGCAAATTGCTAGTTTTATTAAAACTACAATGTAATAGCGTGTGGTATTTTTCCTCGATGTGTTATTTGTTGAGAAAAGTAATTTTGCTCGAGAAGGAACTGACGTTTTCAATGTTACAATTACAACTGACCTTATTGCGAAATTTGTGTTAAAATTTGTAAAGCGAACAGTAAAAGTAGCAAAATGCCCGCTAGTGGCAAATATTCACGAGCAATTTAGTGTTTCAAAGGGTGGACGTTCTTGCCTCTTACAATTAGGAAGTAGTCGTAGGTAGTCATTTTGCAGCGGCTTAAAACCTTTGACAATCAATTTGGCTCATGTTCACCTGCTAATAATTTGCGTGATTAAATCATACATATAAATTTATTTTATTTTTGAAAATAAATATTAACCGGAGCAGTCATAACAATCAACACGGATAGTGAATAATTGGAGCAGCCTCAAATTTCCAACATTGGCTCACTGAAGGAATCCAAGTGATAAGGATAATTTGAAAATAGTAAAAATATTTAGCAGATTATTTATTTGCAGAATTTAACAATTCTTTATTTATTTAACTATACATATTTGGCTAAACATTTTTCTAAGCATATACTTAAACTTTAAAGGAAAATAGCTTTCTAAAATGTTCTTGGAGAGTGAAACCTGTATCTTTTAAATAGTATAAACGAAGAAATCTTACTCCCTGACAATTATAGTACTTGTGCCTGAGGCCAATGGAATAAACAAGGCGACAGTGTTGCGTGCCGGCAGAGATAGGAGATAGCAGCTGAGCTATTGTTCTGGAACCTGGCTTGTTTAACTAGAGTACCGTGTTGGGTGCACTTTATGAAGACTGGTCCTAGGTGATTTAGTGAATAAAACTATTTCATTTTATTGAAAAATACTTACTACATTTTATTGAAAAATAGCGTTGCCTTTGATTACGAACGCACTCGATAATAAGATGTAGTCTAGGATTTAGCACGCTATCTTAGAAAATGCTAATTCATTCATGTTTTGAATAACTCACATTTTTAATTAAATGTATGGTATGCGTTTGCTAATGAAATACAATTCAAAGAAATAACAACGCAATGAATTGCAACAACTAGTAAAGATGACGTATTCGATTTTGTTAAAGTCGCTGATGCGACAAACTTTGTGAACTTAATATTAGTCGTCAAAAGTGAAATTGTAAAAGATGTCACTCGCAAAGAAGCGGTATAAATTGCAAACGGGTGACAGGTGCGATTACAGTGCAAAACTTGTTAGCCGCACGACGAAAAACTGCATCTAGGTGACCGCATTTTGAACATCTAGCGGTGTGAATGATAATTTTGTACTATTCAAGCAATCTATGAGTGTTATTGTAATCAAAATAAACAGTGGAAAATAAAGTATTTCTCTCTATCAACGATGAAGTAGCCCCAATTTCTGAGTTGAACAACCCTGTAAATACATTATTTAAAGAACGAAAAGTTCTTGAAACGTCAGCGCCTATTAAATTCAGCTCGCTACGTGAAGAATAATTAAAGACGAATGCAAAATTAGTAACAGATTTGCCAAATGCGCTTGATGATATTTCGGGTGTTAACATTGAAATCGCGAGCAATTAAAATCCGTTGCTATTACAAGGCCATTAAGTTCCGTTATCCAATGAGCAGGCACAAAGAAAGGTTAAACTCGCCATTCGCTTATACCTTTTCGCTTGGCTATATTCCAAGCCGGCAAAACAGTGGGCCCTGTATACACTGATACTGTGGAAGCCTCGGTTTCAGGTGAATTAGTATGTTTATATTTGATTTTAAAACGGCTAACGCTTCATCCTAAGCTTATGAATTTAGCAGCAGCTCGTAGGTTTGCGTTATTACTAAACGTTGTTCACGACCTGCGATTAGCGAAACAGCAACAAGATAACTCCATTAACAATATTCGTGTGCGCCATTTATTACAACCGTTTAATTTATATAAATAATCTTCAGCACAAACTATGAACTTTTCTATGAACTTGCAAAATTGAATTTTGTACTTACTTGTTGGGATTAGTTGAATTAGATGAAGAAACTGCTTAAAACTTCTTTATTCTCCTTGAAAATATTCAAAAATTTGAATATGAATAATATTGTGAGTTCACTAGTCCTCGAGATAAGTCATTTGAAGGTGCCAGAATATCATATTAGTTCGTACGCTCATTTAAACGAAGCACGTAAAATGTTAACATTTGAGGTGCAAGGTGACGCCTTGAGAGCCCTCCAGTCGCGAAGGAAATTGGAGAATATAGCGGTTGGAAAATATAACTGAAATCAAGAATTTTGTGGTCCAACATATCACTGGCATGAAGAATATTGTGGTTGAACATAGCATTGGAATGAAAATCGTGGTTGAACATATCACTGAAATGGAGCTCGCGGTGTCGGCGCCTCAGACGAAACTCTTTGAAGTCTGACGTATTATTTGATAAGTCTCCTCCTTGTTGTTGCTTTGGGAGTAAATAGGATTGCTACTTTATCTTGTCTGTGAATAAACTTTCTTAGATTTGTTATTGTGAGTGAGTGTATTATCCATAAATACGCCGGTAAAAATATAAATTCACAGAAAACATTCATTTAGTGATTTACAGATATATAATAGATAGGTATCTGGATGGTAGAAAAGTTGGTAGAATTTTCTCTGCTTATTATTATATCGAGATACTTCATCTATAAAATAGAACAATGTTTTATCTTATCCCTTAGAAGTAACGAGTCTCGTTATATTTTTATGTCACGTTTAGAAAATTTTGCAGATTAATATTATTTACGGTTAATTATCAGATTCTCTCATTAATCTTCTAAGTTGTTTTCTTGTTATTTATGATGATATAAGTGGCTAATTAAACAAAAAAAAATCTGTAAAATGTAATCTTTAATATTGACCTAATTTTTCGCGTCTGTTCTTCACGCTACTTACAATTCGGATTTATTGAAGACAAGTCAATAGGCATATTCTATAATAAGTAAACGTGCATATTTGACTATACCTCATGTATGATCAGGTGAGTTAAAGAAAAGAAGAAAGAAGGAAAACGTTACTGAGATCGTAGCGACACGAATACCCTTGGTATTATGAAATGAAAAAACAACGTAAATGCACTCAGCGAAATGATTTATCGAACCAAAAATCTGATAACATAAAACCACCCCCGATAACTATCGAGCATCCAGACAGACATCACAATGGCACCCAATAAACAATTCAATAACAGAAACACGGGGGGTCCGAACGTGAAATATAAGCGTGCATAAAAACCGGTTTATGTCGTCCAATTAGTAGTACCCGGGCACCGTGCTTAATTGCTGTACACCCGTTCGTTTATTCATCAAGCTATATCGGGGAGGCGGCGGTCAGCAGTCATTTGTTTACGTTGAGAGGATAGTTGATAGCACCGGCTTCCCCTTTTGTTAACACAGCACTAACTTATCCGTCTGGCTGTTTACCTATTTTAGGGTTAAATCACTTTTGGTGCAGCGGATTACGGGTTAAAATGCTTGGATATACCGGGAACTCTGTGAAGTTTGTACGAGTACAAAGTTATAACGCCTCTCCTACTTATTTTGTTTGTTCATTAATTGTATTTATATTGTTAATGATATCAGTTTACTTTTATAAGGTATCTAGTTATGTGCATTTGTTTCTTTATGATCATATCTCTGTTCAGATGTTATAATAATAGTTAAATGAATATCTGTTATCAATATCTTAAACCGTTCGAATTGTGTCAACACGAAATTTATGTACATTTGATTATACTGTTCTTGCATGTTCACAGATAGAAAATAAGTGTTAGAAATTATATATAAATGCTTAAGGCTCAATAGAAGTCGTTATTCATTCAGCGGGAACTGATTTAGCAGATGTAGGCATCTTTCTTGAAACTGCAAAATGCAGTTCAGTATTATCTGCATTTCCTTAAGGCCCATATATTACATACGACGTCTCAATGGCTCTCGATACATTAAGCATCTGAAAAGTTATATGGAGTTCAATTCTATTGAATGTTATGCATATGCTTGCTTAGCTGTTAGATATTATGTAGAAAGTTTTCTGCCTTACGTAATTAAGGATTTTCCGTCTTTGTAGTAGTTATGGCTTTGTGATTTTGATTTAACACTCCGTCGCCGTGGTTTTAGGTTCAAATCCTTATGTATCTCTAACTACAATTTTACGTTCCTTGTATAAATTAACATGTAATTCCATGCTATTATTCTACATATAAACGTTTAGTTTTACATTCACATATTTCTAAACTCTTCACTCATGTATGAGGTAGTAAGGAAATCCCGATAACGGTACAGCTAATTAACTTACAAATTCACATTATGCCACAATACTAATACATCCAAACATACATATAAAACAAATTGATGATGATATCCTCTAGTATCTCATGAGGGATATAGGGCTCGAAGAAGCTTCTTCCATTTAGCACGATCTTGTGCGATAAAACAAATTAGTCACACATAATATGTGTGACTAATTTGTTCGATTACCACACAGGACGAATATATTAGTCCTGTGTGATAATCGAACCCACGATCTTCGTTTTAGCTGTCCTAACGCCTAATAGTTAGTCCAAGAGTGTAGTAAGGATATAATCTATGTTTCAACGCATCTCCCCATTCTCGATAACCTACTCGTTACCTTAAAATGGGATTTGGTTCAGCAAATGCGTCACCAAATTCCCTCGTCGGATGACCCGTCGCTGGGGCGGTTTCGGCGAGTTGCGAGCGACACTGAAATATTTTATGGGACAACGTTTTGCTCTATTCTAGAGTTCGTCCGATAAAATGTAGCGTTCGCTCGACAATTGACATTCATCGTGCTTTCGACCTTGAACCGGACAAAATTGTAGTGTACCATACAAATGTATGTTACAAAAAATCCGAGTATTATCAAAAATATACTTTTGATAGTAGCAGTTTTGGTACTATATCATATCTATCGTTCATGTCGTATATCTGTCCTATACACTCCATCTATCTTATATACCGTGTCCATCTATATAACTCATTTATCACCCGAATGCCCTTAGTCTATATACGAGTATTTTAAATGAAATATTTGTATATTCGCAGGTGTTCAATTCTATTTTTAAATCATTAAAAAGTATTATATTTTGTGTTTTTTCTTATGTCAATGTATATATGTCAAATTGAGATTGAACCAACAGTTGCTATTTTACTAAATATATTCATTAAAATCAATTAATAATAAGATATCCTTGGTCCAGCCTAAACAGCAGGATATTTACAAAATATCGACAAAGTGAGTATTTGCATCTGATTCAGTCTCGTTCTCTCGAGTTCTTTGTTAACTTATCAGAACATTGTATCGGATTAATGTTTGTATGAAGACAATTGGAAGGCTTGAGAGTGACATAAGAAATTTGTTCGCGGAAAAACACTGCGAGGGAAATATCGAACGTATATTTAAATGACGCGAAAACAACAATACAGTTCCGGGTTATGTGAAAACAAAGAAAGATATAAATAATTTAATGAACATATTCGCAAAACAAATCGTCATCCCCATTGCGTAGCTACGTACATTAATTTTTTCAATGTGTACTTAGGTGCGAGCTTAAACGAAAGGATAAAAAGTATTAACAAAAAGAAAAAAAAAAATTATCACATGACGGTCCATAAAGGAGTATTTGTTTTGGGTTTGCTCGTATGAGCCCCGGGGTTTTTACTCTGTATATTTCCCTCTCTCACTGTCCCTGGGGTTGGATCTAATTATATGACTAACCCTTGATCTTCATACCTTATGTTGCTGGGAGTCTTAATAAATATAGAAATAAATAAATAACGGGACAATTCCACACACGGCTGTCTGATCCCAAATTAGGCAATTTAATGCCTGTGTTATGGT
>DWGJ01003272.1:0-13722 GCA_018246895.1 Aspitha aspitha aspitha | reverse complement strand
GGCGCTGTTTCAATTCCCATACAAATTGTAGTTTTCGCAAACGCGATCGAGTAGATTTGAAAAACTCATACTCAGCATACAGAAGGAACGTTTCCTAAACAATAACACGCGCCGCACGCAGTCACCAAACGCGTGACAACCAAATATCCTTCAGTGATTTCAAACGATTGTTGGTTACTCGCTGATGTTATATAACATGAAGATGTTCCGTAAAGGCTGCCATTGTTTCAGCGTACAATCGAAATATTTGATTAGAAAGTACTACATCGCGGCTCAGCTATTTACACTGTTGATTGCGACTGTACGTAAATCTTACGCATCCGGCACTACCTACACTTCTAAACTAATATTATAAAGCTGAAGAGTTTGTTTGGTTCAACGCGGTAATCTCAGGAACTACTGGTTCCAATTGAACAATGATTTTTGTGTTGAATAGTCCATTTATTGAGGAAGGCTATAGGCTATATAACATCACGCTACGACTAGTAGGAGTGGAGCAGCAACGATAAAAGTTGCAAAAACGGGAAAATATTGATTTCCACGGGAGCGAAGCCACGAGCACAGCTAGTAAGACATATTTCCGTTAGCGTACAACGGAGTGCATAATTTCTGTTTGATATACTATTCGATTAAAGTTACTAACCAGTGTTTAGGCGGTAAAGATTTGTGTCTAGCGTTCGACGGACACCACCGCAGTGTTTTACTGTCGCCGCGAAATAGACACGATACATTTGACTGGCCCCTTGGTCGAGTGGTTAAAGAACCTGACTGCAAAACCAGAGGTCGTGGGTTTGCTTCCCACCCAGGACAAACATTTGTGTGATGAACACATTTGTTTTTTCTGCGTCTGGGCGTAATAAAAATATCTATCTACTATATGTATGTTTATCAGCTGTCCGGTCACCATAACAAAGGCATTAAATTGCCTAATTTGGGATCAGACAGCCGTGTGTGGAATTGTCCCCAGATATTTATTATTATTTATTTATTATAGGGACAGGGAGAAAGCGACTTTGTTTTATACTATGTAGTAATATTATAAAGCTGAAGAGTTTGTTTGGTCTAACGTGCTAATCTCAGGAACTACTGGTTCGAATTGAAAAATTATTTTTGTCTTGAATAGCCCCTTTATTAAGGAAGGCTATATGCTATTTTCGCAAATAAATTATGTTATTATTATTATTATACAACATCACGCTATGACTAAAGGAGTGGAGCAGCAACGAAAATTTTGCAAAAACGGAAAAATATTGATTTCCACACGAGCGAAGCTGCGGGCACAGCTAGTTAAATAGATAATTACACCTGAACCTGTAAATTGGGTCTTTATTACTATTAAAACTGAAACGAAAGCGATTCTAACCGTGGTCCTTCCCAATAAAAATCCCATCGATCATCCACAACAACACTTATGTTAGCTGAAGCCGCTTAAAGGCAGCCAAAGCAAACTATACCAAGTGGTAGGCGAGTGTCGCGTCGGCACCTTCGTCAGTACCTACACAGAACAAATAATATTTTCGACAAAGCTAAGGTGTCGGCAGGGACTAATGGAGGAGAGTGCTGGACCAATACGGCGGGTGTAGTGTTTTAAACTGTTTGCTCTTCCATAAAGCTCTCAACAACGTAGGTACATACCGCATCTCGGATCTTGTCCAACGCTATGGGTAATGTGAGCAGCCTACATACATACTTACAAGCCAGCTAGGACTTTGAAAAGTCTTCTATGTGTATTACTGTTACAATAACAAACAAATATCGTATCAGTTACTATAAGTAGGTATAAATTAGATTACCCACTCAAAACTCAAAATATAATTTAAACCACCCGCTACGTTTTGGTAAGTTACAAAACTGTCATAACTCATATATACACAAATGAATAAATCTTCTATATATTTACTTATGTTTACCATAACATAACAATTGATGAGGGTTATATTAATAAATAATTTAGTTATATATACTAAACTATACTATACTATGCCATTACTACTAGTGCATTACAAAGATTTTTTCGTAATAATGTCAGTTACCGAAATAGGGACTAAACATTCATTTTAAATGGATCTTAAAGTATAAAGATACAAGGTGTAAAGAAGTCAAACCTGTTTGACTCATGCGTTGCCCTCTAATTGACAAATTGGAATCTTATTAAAATAAAATTCAAGTTCCTAACTGAACGAGGTGCAACAGCTTAAATGCAAAGAGGCGTATGTGATTGGGACAGCCTTCCGATCGGTTGCCGACGGGCGCCGAGCGAGCACGAACGGCACTGGCGGCACGAATAAAAAGTAGGCAGCATTCGCAGCGCGTGCCTCGACGTGTGTGGTCCACTGCGGAGGTCCTCCTCCACTTTTGATATATTGAAATCTGATTTTCGCACTCTTTATCAACAAGTTTAAGATTAATAAAACATTCTTCAGCACTACTGGGTTTGTTTCATTCACAAGAGAAATTAAAATACTTTTTACAATACAATTTATAGACTTTTATTTATATAATATGTAGATATATTTGCATGAACAATGAAACAATTTGGAAGTATAAATACCAATAAATATAACTAGAAAATATACTTAATTAGCACAACATTCCAAAGATAGCAATCAATAATATAAAAGAAAGTGGTATTTAACGTTAGGCTATAAGAATCTGTGTAAGTCTAAACGTCAGCATTAGTGGTAACAAATTCACTTTTTTCATCATCTGTAAAAATTACATCCCTAGGTGAAACAGTACTCGGTTCTGGATATCTCGGGATTAGTTCAAATTTATTTAAATTATATGTCTGGTTATTTTCATTGCTCTTCCATTGCTTAACAATCATTTGCAATGGCTCCAAACATTGCAAGCTTTGTTTTACTCTTAGGATTTCAATATTGCACTGATTTTCTACCTCTAAAAGTTTTAGTTTAAAAGCTTTAGCCAACATTTGTTTTCTTATTGCGATCTTTTTTTGATTCTGAGCCATACTGAGAGTATTTTGATATTTTTCTAGTTGTTTTTCATATTCCATTAGACTTTCGTCACAGCCTAGTTTACTATCTACATTAGAATTACACAAATAGGTAGTATCAGATTGGATAAACTGATCTGTAGCTAATTTATCGTAGAACGCCGATATACTGCCATAGTATTCAGAATTACTTCTTAGCAAAGGATCTAGTAGAGTTTTGGAGGATTCGGATTCTTTATGTAGTTTAGCTTTCTCTTCAGTCAATTCCAATTTTAACGATTCAATTATTTTCTTACAATTGGCAATCCGGTCCTTTAAGTTTGCTTCCTTTTCATTAGCAATTTCCAGTTCCCTTTCCGCTTCACCACGTAAAATACCTTTTGATTCTCCACATAAAACTCTTTTATTTTCTCTTTCTTTTAATACACTTACTTCTTCTGATTTATTATTAATTTTTTCCGTTACTTTCTCAACGGTGACCTGGTCATTATTATTATCTCCGGAAGCATGTTGTGTATCCATATTTAAATGGGCTTTTACAAATCACATAAAAATCTATGATGGATTTTAAAACTTCAATCTTTCGAAGAAAATTTACAATTCCTTTAAAACAAAGTTTAGAGAATTATAGATCTTGTCTATGATTTTAAGATGAGATTTTATTGTATTATGTATAACTGTGCATTGTCTATGCAATAATAAGAGAGGAAGATGATAGACCTATCTTTGTCCACTAAGAGCAACAAAAGTGAAACAGATAAGTAGCCTTATTTCCGGTCTCTTTTTTTCGATGGACACATTTTTGGCTATCCAAGTGATCAAAAGATATGAAGTGATCAAAAACGGTTAGTTAAAAAGAAGAACTCCAAGACAGTTAAAGTTTAATAAAAAATAAAAAGCTGAACATAAGCGAAAAGCTTGAAATCCGCAAAACATCCAAAATGACTACAGCAATATGATTTTTGCATATTGATATAAAAATTTTAGTGCCATCCGCGTATAAAGAATATAGAGAAAATTAAAACATTGTAGTCAAATATGGTTTTAAATTTTACCGTGTTATTTTCGTAAAATATAAGAAAAAAATTCTACTTCTGCCTACGTCCCCCGTCTCCCCGTTTTTAGTAAAAACAATATAGGAGTAAAACTATAAATAATTCATAAATTGGAATATGAAATACGTACCTTATTAGTGAAGAATACGGTATCTGGAATGCTTTGGGGCAATTGAATTATGGTTAATTGAAAAGAATCGGAGTCTGTTACAATTTAAAAAAAGTTATTATCGATGGTTAATTGATTAAAAGTCAAGTGTCAACTGCATCGTCCTTATAATCACAATTCTACTAGATTTGCCGGTAAAAAGATTGTAAGGTTATTGTGCATACAAGTTATTAAATTACTTTGTATTAAAAATTACCAGAACAGCTTTTAGAATCATATATAGTTGTTCATGAAAAAATTTCATTATGGGACTTTTAGAGCTATGCCAACGTTATTATAATTCAAGTAATCTGTATGAAATTTTGCAAATCTCCAAAAATGCCACAGAAAAAGAAGGTATGTATAACGGCTTGTTTTTTAACATTCAATTCAATAAATAGTGTTACTGTTTTTCATCCTATGGCATTGAAAACCGTTCGACAATGGTAATTAAAAACAAACCAAATTTCAGTTAACACAGCTTATCGTAAGCTTTCACTAAAAGTTCATCCAGACAGAGTAAGTGAAAATGAGAAATTGGAAGCTACAGAAAAGTTTAAAGTCCTTAGCAATATTCACAAGATACTTAGTGACAAGCAAAAGAGGAGTCGTTATGATGAAACTAATTGTGTTGATGATGATGACGAGGAAGTAACAATGGATCATGATTGGCTAGTATACTGGAGAATGCTATTCAAGGAAATTACTATTGAAGATATTGAGGCCTATGAAAGAGAATATACGGGTAATGTACTAGACAATAATGGTGATATTAAAATCCAAGTTAATAACTTGTTTTTATTGTATAAACATTTCAGAATTAGGAGAGTAGTAAGCAAGCAAGGTAGCAGCAAGTGGTCTTTGTCACCCGTAGACATATAAGTAATATGAGATGAGACTAGGACACTGCTACATATATCAGATAAAATACATTACTATGTAATCATACCATTTAATTTAATATACACCTAAGATGCACTATCTCTTATATGTATAAAAATTCCGTGTCATGATGTTCGTTTGCGATAATCTAATAAATTTTGTACATATCTGTTATTTGATCCAACTTAAAAGATAGGATAGGTTTTCTTTAAATAAATAAATAATAAATGTCAATTGTCAATAAATTTTTACATAAAATAAATTTCTGAAGGCATGATATTTGACATGTAATATCATGGTAATGTGTGGTCAGTTCCACTAGTAATTATATAAAAAAATATTTGCCAGGTAGTATACATTGTTCCTCAAACGATAAATACATATATAAAATGCTATCCATAGGTTCTGAGGAGGAAAAGAAAGATCTGAAAGTAGCCTACTTAGCTGGCAAAGGCGATATGGACTATATTGTAAATCAAGTGCAGTTTGTTAAAAATGAGACTGAGCCTAGGATCAGACAAATTTTAATGGTAAGTATAAAGCAATAATTAAAATTTCAATTTATATAATACATACTCATAACAGAGTCAAGTTTTGCCTTTATTCTAATTATTGGCAACAAATTCACTAATCTCAGCACAATACAAAACAGAACTACAGTTAACAAGTGAATGTGTCCATGGTATGCGCTCACCAGCTTTATTGAAATTGAAGGTAGAAAGTCGAGTAACACAGTGGGCAATTACTCATTAACCATAAAAATTAATTATAACTAAAACTACTGAAATTAAATGAACGATTAATATTGTTCATCATAATATATAACAAAACCATAACATATAGTAACTGTTAACATAATTTCTTTTATCAATCATTCTTTCAACCCATGCCACAAAGATGCCATATTACGCTTTTAACTTGATCACCAATTTAACATTAACCACGTTCTATAACATTGCTAAAAACATGGGAGCCTGATGTTAAACTAACCAAATGTTGCATGTAAAGCTGTAAATATTTGATCTATTTATTAATAATGTATTTTCACAAAGTAATATCTGATACAGCTCACTAGGATCCTAATGATATTGTAGTATCACAGGCATAATTTTATTACTGCTATGTCTTACTTAAACTCAGTTTCTATAATTCAGGATATGATTGAAAACAATGAAATACCAGCATATAAAATATTTACTAATGAACCTGCAAGAAAACGAAAGCGCCGTCATGCAAAACAACTTCGCGAAGCTAAGGAGGCAGAGGAAATGAAGGAAAAAATGGATTTGAAATCAGGTAAAAGATTGTGTAAAATCACACTTAACTCCTATAAAGAACCCATTTTATTTCCTGGTTTACAAGTGACAATAGATGTACAGCAATCTGTTGCTAAATGTGTCAGATGATCTCTGTCATTTGACACATATATCAAATTCTAAGTAAGAATGTGCAAATTGATTCAATGCCTTCATTATCCTTTGAAAAATCAAATATTTCTTGGATAACTTTGATAACGGTGAAACATGACTTATTAAGTTAGAGTAATTTATACAACAACAACAACATATCGTCACGCCAGGTCCCTTGCGGGGTAGGCAGAAAGCAGCGAGTGTCAAATATAAAATAATTAATATAAATAGTAATTTATAATTATACTAAATAAATACTGTATTGAAAACGAAGCATAATTAGACTTTTTTGATTTGCAGAGAAAAGTTTAGAGCTTATGATAAGAGAAAACCAATCAAATAGAGTGCAAAAAATGGATACATTCTTAGATAATTTGGAGACTAAATATGGTGGAAAAACTAAGGGAGTCAAACGCAAATCTGCTGCATCGGAGCATGGGACAAAAAACAAAAGAAAAAAATGAGTTCAAAAATTGTTTATTGTTTGTCCGTTAATTCAAACAGTTGTAAAGTATATTTTAAAAACAGAAATTGTCTGAACTTAATGTATGAACTATTTACATGAACCCTTTCATATACACCATCAATGTTAGCCATACAGTCATGCACAAAAATATTTATTTTTTAAATAGTTTACTGGTTTTATAAAAATATCTGTTTTAGGTTTTGTTCAAATATGGTATACTGACAGGTATTTGTGCATATGAGCACTCTCTCATAAATCAAACAGTACAACTATTCATTATAAATATCAATAATAAATTGTATTTTAAAGTAAATGCTTGACATTCCTGTTTTAATTTCCCTCTTCCATAGCCACTTGTAACTGTGTTTCAGAGTAGAAAGGACCTTGTTCCACATATGTTTGCAATTTTTCTCTAATATCAGCACTAAATGCTGTTGACTTAGATATACGTTTGATTATATTGTATTTAGCTTCCTTCACATCTTTATTATCCTCTACAGAACGATCAAGAAGATATTCAATAAAGCCTGGAAGAAATAACAATGATTATAAAAAATAAAACATACGGACTAGTTAAAACTATACAAAAAGCCTTGAAAAGCATTGATAAATTGGAAACAACCAAGCCATGTATATCTAATATAGAAGCATTGCTTGGGTAGCTTGAACTACATACTAAATTACTGTTAGAAACCTAAATAGTTTTAAGGATAGTATTTGAGAACACTCATAATTTACCTGCTACACTTGTAACTAATTCTTCACCCCATGTATGCTGGCACACTGAATCCAAAAGAGTTATGGCAGCTCTTTTTATATCTGGAAAAGGACTCTTGCATAATGCAAACAATTTTTCCATAGGTTGTGGGATTTTACTAAAATACCTAAACCATTCACGAGTCATTAAATTGATTCTTTGATAATTTGGATTACTACTGCAGGATTGTTCCATGCCAATTAAATTGGCAAAAGTATACAAAACTCGAACTTTTATTAATGACGAGCTGTTTTTCTCTATGACTTCTAATTTTTCTACAGCTTGAATGTATTTTCGTCCTGAAATAAATTGAATAATTACTTTTTAAAGGAAACTTGGGTGGCTTTCAAACTACATAATTTTTTAAAATATTGATGATTTTAATTTATGCCTAATGAGATAGATCTCTTAGAACAGGATGAAGTAAATCAGTTTAGCAATAAAAGAAAAAGTACAAATGCAAAAAATATTAATAAATGTATTTACATGAAATATACAAGTACCATACAATTGTCTGTTACAATATATACAATTAGACTTTTTATTATGTCATTCATTCCAAAAACTGTTTTCAATACACTGGTAATAGACCAAGCACGTTAGAATAACCATGTTATGGTATAATAGGACATGTGTGTAATAATAATAAGCTATAGCTTATATAACAATACCTAATAATAATCATAATAAGCTGTAGAGCTAACAAATAAAGAACCTTAAAACCTTAAAATAAGAATAGAATACCTACATACCTAGAGCTGCTAAGCACAATTTTCCCTCAGTTGTAGAGCCAATAAAACCAAGAGTATCTAAAGCTACTGGCAGTATGGTGACATCTTGAGACTCAAATGCTTCAAACAATGAATCTATTAATACAGGGTATCTTTCAAATATTTCCTTTGGGTAATGATGTGCAATGATTCCAAAAAATTTCATATAACCTGGAACAAATATGTATTATTAGAATAGTGTAAAGCGTTTATAACCAATAAAAATACATCAATTATAATAAACCTTCATTCGCACCCACTACTTGTATTGTACCAGCCACATTACATTTCCTGAGAATAGCAAACTGTTTAAAATTAATATTAAATTCTCTACCTGGTGTTAAAAGTCCTCGAAGTGGATTATTCTGTAAATTAGCCAATAGTTCTGTAATTTTTTGCAAAATTCCACATCTTACGAAATAATTAATACCATGTGGCTTTACTGCCAATGGGGCGAGTAGTTCTAAAATATTCATTTGATATAAAACATCATCTGATTCAAGTTCCAAAGCTATATTTTGAAAGTATCCTTCAGCTATACATAATTGAAACAAATCAAATGATCTGGTTGATATATTTAAAGCAACCTGAAATGTAAAGTCATATTAACAACATCAATATCAGACTAAATAAACTGTATCAATGGCAAAACAATACCACACAGATTTTAAAACATTCACAGCTAATGTAGCCATTAATACTATATCATGGTAACATTGCAAATACATAGCAATAGAAATTAAAAGATAATAACATGATCTATAATATAATTGTTAAATAATGTAAATACTGATGATTACCTATTAGAAGACTAAACAACAGTACAAACTAGGCGTACCTCATAAGCATTACATTTACTGCTTTTATTATATTCAAAAGCAATTTTCATTTCCTCCAAGATTTTATTATATGCTTCATCTGGCAAGTTAGATGTTATGAGAACAGCTTTGTTTGCTACGCCAATGTCACTGTCGCAAATCAAGTGCGCCACAGCCACAAATACATCAATATAATCAGGAACAGCAAGGAGTGATGTGTCTTCACTTACAGTTTTATATACCTAAAACCAAAATGAACTAATTTTTGGGACGATATGGTCATTCGGCGACAAAGTCCTTTATTAATAATTTAAAAAAACTAATTTTTAAATATTAGTGCCCAATTCTATGAGATTACAATTTTAATAACCTAAAACCATTAAAATGTTGTTTTTTTATTAGAGTGAAATAACAATCTCATCATGTTTAATGACCAAGGAATTTAAAGTGATAAGTATTATTAACAATGATAATCATTCACTAATTTTAATGACAACTATATTATATTGATAAATAATTGCAGTCTTTGTGTACCTCGTCTACTGCAAGTTTTCTTACACAGCATTTCTCATGTCTTAAAAAATACATGAAATAACTTGTGTAACTCTTGATAAATTCAGCTGTGTCAAATTTTTCAATAATTATTTTTAACACATCACGACACAAGATTGTTAAAATGCTGAAAACAGAAAAAATAATTGTTGTTGTTGTTGTTTGATCCTTTTTATTGGTCCACTGCTGGACGGGGTCTCCTCTCATAGTGAGAGGGATTTAGGCCATAGTCTACCACGCTGGCCAAGTGCAAATTGGTAGACTTCACACATCTATATCACACGAAAATATTATATAATAATATATAATATTTTCTGCTGCATACTTAATAAGATTTCTAAGGTGTGCAGGCTTCCTCACGATGTTTTCCTTCACCGTTGTAGCGAGTGATATTTAAATTTTAGCTTTAAAACGCACTTAATAAATCAGAGGTGCGTGCCAGGATCGAACACAGGCCTCCCGAGTCTGATTTTCAAACCACTAGGTGATTACTGCTTGTAGTAAATAATTAATTACCATGAAATGTTAATTACTATTAACTCTCATCAATCTATGTAGGTACGTAAGTAGTACCAATCGGATTAGTAGTTTCGAAGATTACCTCTTACAAACAAACTCATTCAAAAACATTAACTGTTTATAATATTAGTATAGATGAAACAATATTATTCTATGTAATATTGAAAAATACGGTTTCGCTGTATACAAATAAACTGTTTTACACTTACCCGTCTGGCGAATTGAGACAACGAACTATTTTTGAAATACCAGCACTTTTTATAATAGAAACAGCGACAGGTTTTGGTTTATCCTCCAAGAAACATTTGATATTATCTAGAGCATTATGTTTTTCCTCAGACTGAAGACTATCTAACAAACCTTTATAGGTAATGGTGTCGAGATTGAGCATTTTATTGTAAAATAATCATTCACAATCTTGTAAATTTCATTCAAATACGAAAACTGAAAGTCACCAACGGGTCTGTCAAGTTTACATTTACAATTGATATCGAATGGTGTCTATCATTTCCTGTCAATATTTTTTATAGATAAAAGTAAATACGCTTTATGTATGCAGCCAGCGATATTTAAGTTTTTAATTTCAGTCTTGCATATACTAGACATCGATTGTTCCTGTCTATTGCATATTTATTTCTCGTTACGAATTGTGGGATGATAATGGCACTATTAAAACTCTTAAAATATTTTAATAGCAAAATTTGTTAAAAATATTGGATACGTACAGAAAAAATACTAGAAATGTTACGACTAATATTTATTTGTATAAAAACTATACTTAATCTAACTTTACTTTTGACTTGTATAAGTTTTTGTAGGCACGTACGCAGTCGTAACATTAATTTTATATCTTAATATATACAATTTTGCCGATCCACTCGATTATAAACACGGCTGGGAAATGATGATGATCATCATAAAGTAATGTATATTTATTTATTATTACAAATTAACTGTATGATTTTTTTGATCGCCAATCTAAGAACTCATCAATATCTGCTTCGTCTTCAGAATCATTGTCCTCATTTTCGCTCATTTGATCAAAGTCTTGTTTTTTCTTTTTGGTTTCTTCTTTTTTTAATTCTAAATCCAGAACCCTGTGGATATAACATATATTTTAAAAATAAGGTTATATATCTAATATAATGATACGCAATAAGAATGACTTTGGTAAATATAACACCTTGACCAATTCCTTATTTGCTCATCAATTTCATCAATTTGCCTTTCTGCAGTTGCTTCTTCTTGTTCTCCTGCAATAATCTCAGCAGAAGTAGTAGCTTCTTCCTTTATTTCTTTTTGAAACTTTTCCCATTCTTCTTCGACAGGATCTTTATATTCAATATTTCGAACCTGCAGCATTTAAAATGTATAGAAATAGAATATAAATCAAAACCCTATAATCTAATTGGACTTGAACGTTTGAAGTACACTTTTGTCTAAAAAATACTTAATTGTTGTTAATGTAATGTAATAATAAATAATTTAAATAACAAACACTAATAGTAAACACGGTGATACGCTAAATACCAGACGTACGATAAATATCAAATGTCATTTCCAATTCCCAAGAAGCCGTGCCGCTCAGCTGTTCTATCAGTTATTTTGTCTGTGATGATGGGGTTAAAGTGATAATCAAAATATTAATTGTTATAAGTGCCAATTCACTAATGTTGTTATCAAAAACCGGCATATTGAAAAAGGCAAAAGAAAATATTTGTGGTGTTTATTTTACCAAAGTATTTTTTTTCAAATCAAATAAAATGTATAACACTAAAACAATAAACTTAGTGCAGTCTTGTATACCGCCGCTAGATGGTAAAAGTCACAAAGGCCAAGCTGGAAGAATAGGTATTGTCGGGGGGTCTTTGGAGTATACAGGAGCACCATTTTTTGCTGGCATAAGTGCTTTGAAAGTGCGTTTCATTTCATAAATATTATTGTAATAAATGCTAATATCAATTTGGATAATAACCCAATCTGTCGTTTTGTTTCAATATTCAACTCAGTGTATTGAAGTATTTAACATCTAAACAATATATAAAAGTAAATACATAACTAATTTCAAAACCGGCTTATGATAATTGTTAAACAGTTTAATATTTATTTTAGGTTGGAGCAGATTTAGTTCACATATTTTGTACAAAAGCTGCAGCGGGAGTAATAAAATCATATAGTCCAGAATTGATAGTACATCCACTTTTGGATACACCAAATGCTGTATCAGACATATCACCCTGGTTAGAACGACTACATGCTATAGTCATTGGACCTGGACTCGGAAGAGAAACTGAGACTTTCAATGTGGTTTCTGAGCTCATACAAATTATTTCCAAAAGGTGCATACCACTTGTAATTGATGCAGATGGTTTATTTCTCAT
Source organism: Aspitha aspitha aspitha (assembly GCA_018246895.1). Lineage (NCBI taxonomy): Eukaryota > Metazoa > Arthropoda > Insecta > Lepidoptera > Hesperiidae > Aspitha > Aspitha aspitha. Next base: position 1,009 of record DWGJ01003272.1, on the reverse strand, counting down.
AAACAATAATCCAAAACTGATGAAAAGTTTCACATCGCCTGTTATATTAACACCAAATAAAATAGAATTTGAGAGACTTTGTGGTACTATGAATGTGTCTGAAAAACTAGATGAGTTAGGTACAAATGTTACTATTTTAAGGAAAGGTACAACAGATGAATTGCACAGTAATAATCTAGATGTACAATGGAAATCAAATATTGGTGGTTCCGGGCGCAGGTGCGGTGGGCAGGGGGATATTTTATCAGGATCTATTGCAACATTTTTACATTGGACATTGGGGAATATGGATAAAATGGACACTGACACAAAAATGGACAATGCACTGCTTGCTTCCTCAATATCCTGTTATGCTGCATCTTTATTAGTTAGGCAATGTAATGAAAGAGCTTTTAAGAATAAGGGTCGAAGTATGTTGGCTTCTGATATGCTTGAGTACATACATGAAGTTTTTGAAGATCTCTTTGGAAAATAAAATATGCCATGAAATTTTTGAACTGGTTATTATGGAACGATAATCTTTGTTTTTATTTTATTTTATATTTAGAATCTAGGTGATGAAGATATCTTCAGGGTAATATTAAAAGACAGAATAGACAGTGACTTTCTTTACAGGACAGTGTAACCTGTATACAATTACATTAACAATATTCTTTTAAGTACAAAATTTTCTTTTAAAATATTACCTTTGCATCTAATATAGGATCATCAAAAAACCCTTCGGGTATTGGTGGCTCGGGAACTTGTTCACCTTTTATATCACCTTCTTTTGATTTCTGTGAATTTGCTGAAATATTGTAGGAAAATGTTAGTACAACTTTATAACAAAATAAGTAAACTACTGTGGAAATCATCATTTACAAGTAGTGCAACATTAACACAATCATTAATATCTTTATTAGTTTTGAGTTACATATATACACTTCAGACTATATAAAAATACTAGCTGACCCGGCGAACTTCGTACCGCCTAACAGTCAATGAATGCCGTTTCTGACCTAGCCGTTTC
>DWGJ01003271.1:0-13722 GCA_018246895.1 Aspitha aspitha aspitha | reverse complement strand
CCCCCTGATAGTTATTTTGGAAATATATTTCATGTACAGAATTGACCTCTCTACAGATTTATTATAAGTATAGATTGCTTTACGACTGATTGATATCATTCCGATTTCAAACCTTTTATGCGCTCGATTTAAACGAACTGCTAACTTAAAACTAACTAGCTATGACACTAAGTAGTATGACTAACGAACTACAACAACAACGATAACATCACTATTAATTACTAATCAATAGTAACGAACTAACTAGCTATGAAACTATTTTCATGAACCATAAGTATTTGATATGCAATAAATAACGCAACGTTAACCATGATATAGAAAATAGTGAAATATAAAATAACTCACTTCTTACATTTAATTATACTCTTACTAAGGCTGTTGCTGCAAGAAACAGTTTGAAACTTATTACCTAATAACAGGCTTTTATAAATGTAAATGGTAATATTTAAAATGCAAAATGTATGGAGAAATAAAATGCATAATAAAACTGCATACAATGTATTTCGTTATATGGAAAATAACCATGGAAATATGCTGGAGCTTCACTTCGTATCGCACTTAATTAGTACACTGTTCATCTTATGGGTGACCGCGCGTTACTTCCTCTTGCATCCTTTCGTCCAAACGTAGAATGTTTGTTTGTTCTCATATTTTTTCTCGTCCCCGTGACGTAATATAACGTGACAATTTCACGTGCAAATATACACATTTTTCACCTTATTATGCCACATTCTGTATTTCCATTTGGACTCTCCGGAGGATTCGAAACTTTTCTGTTTGAGTGTCCACGAGTGTCGCATTACGCATTACGGGTCATGGAATTTATTAACAGTGTATGTACTTAGTTGTCACGTTTGTTAAGCTTTATAGCACATTGTAACAGGGCTTATATATTAAAAGTCAGCTCTACTTTGTATACTCCACGTGTCTCAAGCTGAGCGTAAAGCGCCACGACATAGTTATTATATAACTACTGTAGCCCTTTACGAGGATTCAATTGTCTGTATATTCATTATATGTATATGAAACGGACTTCAATAAACGCAGACCTTGTGGAGGTCATGAGGTCATATGTAGAGATTAATAATAACGTTCGCACATTTCACGCAGGGGTAAGTTGACCCTAGATGTCACTAGCAGCGGAAACTCATTCTATTAGCGAATCCTAAGTGATACATTTCTGTTCTTAATGAACGGCCATCAGCAGTAAGTAATTACTTGAAATAAAGGAAACAAAAGGGCGAAAATGAAATGGACCCCGTTGTCTACGTCTATTTAAGATCCACTCCTATTAAAAGCATTCGTTGCCAGATTGTTTCCCTACAAGGGGATATCAATAACTTTTTAACTAGGTAAAATATGCTAAACTTTATTGCCAGCACTGCGTTGTTAATACCTACGTCCAACGTTTATTAATATTCATTTTCAGATATATTCTTCAACATCACTCTACGACGGAAAACCTTGTTCTATACCGTCAACCTTATAGTGCCCTGCGTCGGAATATCATACCTCTCTGTCTTGGTCTTTTACCTGCCGGCAGATTCGGGCGAAAAAATCGCCTTGAGCATTTCCATTCTTCTTTCCCAAACTATGTTTTTCTTGCTCATATCCGAAATCATCCCCTCAACTTCTCTTGCGCTTCCCTTATTAGGGAAATATCTACTCTTCACCATGCTATTGGTTGGACTGTCAGTCGTGATAACGATTATAATACTAAATGTGCACTACCGAAAGCCGAGCACTCACAAAATGGCGCCTTGGGTGAGAAAGTTCTTCATAACAAAGTTACCGAGATTACTTTTGATGAGGGTCCCGAAAGATTTGTTGCGAGACCTCGCCGCACAGAAGATAGCCGGCAGGAGCATGAAGAAGAATAAGTTCAAAGATGCTCTTGCGGCTGCAGAACAAACCAATTCGAACGCATCCAGTCCTGATTCATTCCACCATCATCTGCCTGGTGGTTGCAATGGCTTGCATTCTACAACGGCTAACAATCGGTAAGTTTTAATAAAAAATTTTCGCCATATCGATTGCCTCCGCATCTTCCTAACACTAATCGAGACACAGAGTTTAAGTAAGCAGAATTAACTATCGGTACGTAAGAGCGGTTCTACTGGAAAATATTTCAGTATGAAATAAGTTGTTCCCTTATTCCAGTGTTTAATGCCTATGTTTTATCTAAATCTACCTTAATCATTTATCATTCCCCCTACAATCAGGATGTCTAAGCTTTGATTATGGGCATCATCCACCCAGGTTCAGTGGCCTCGTCGGAGCATTGGGCAGTCTGGGCGCCGGTTATAATGGGTTACCATCAGTGATGTCAGGGTTGGATGACTCTCTGAGTGACGTGGCGCCGAGGAAGAAGTATCCATTCGAGCTAGAAAAGGCCATCCACAACGTTATGTTCATCCAGCATCACATGCAAAGACAGGATGAATTTAACGCGGTTTGTAATAGTAATAAGATTGCACTCAACCACTAACTGGGTATATATACCTTTCATAGATTTATAAAACTATTGGATGTATCCATAGCTTTGTTTAAAATTATTCTTAGGAAATAGATACTGTCAGTTGATGATAGATTATTAACAACATGTCTCATAAAATTCTTTCTTTCATTAGTAGCCAATGCGCCGGTTACGGTTACAACTTTGGTAATTTATAACGAGTCCTTTTCTGTTATTTTCATTCCTTTCTCCTATTTTCGACTTTGTTTTTACTTTCTGCGGCTTTTGTTTGCGGCTGTTTTTGTTTCATCTGTACTAGATAAAATATTTTTTCTCTGTTGCTCGGTACAGGAAGACCAAGACTGGGGCTTCGTGGCCATGGTGCTCGATCGTCTCTTCCTCTGGATCTTCATCATCGCCTCCATCGTGGGCACTTTCGCGATCCTCTGCGAAGCGCCGTCTCTCTACGACGACACTAAACCCATAGACATGGTCCTGTCGTCGGTGGCGCAACAACAGTTCTTACCCGTGGATACCGGGGACTCATAAATGTAATCAGAAATAACGCTGCTCGTGAGTTAATACATACTTTATTGTACCTAGATCCTTCCTGGTATCGGCATGAAAAGATAATCGATAATTTCTCGAATTTTTGAATTTGAATTTGAATCGAGTTTTTGAATTTACTCCACCGAGAACTTTATTACATTTGGGTTTTAACTTTTAAATACGTTGTATTGTAGTAATTTCTTCCAAAAGATGTGAGCTTATTTTATTTCGTTCAATTCAGTTTTTAAACTTACAAACTTAGTTTTTAAATGTATACTTCTAGTAATAAATTAGGTGTGGATTTTAAAATAACAGAAGATAACAATTTAAGGTTTAACACCAATAGTGTTTATTCGTGTAGTCATTATAAATATTACACTGTCTACGTATTAGATAGATGTTGATGAATATATTCCATTTCCGCACAAAGTTGCTTAAGTAGCACACGGGATATTTCCGAGACGTCAGCTCAAGGGCTGAAGGGCGGATCCAATTGTTTTAACAAATGACGGTCGTCCTACAGACCTTCCTTGACATCTGAATCCCCAATTCTACAGGAGGATGACATAGGGTTAATGCACAACCTTCCGATTTCACATGAAATCGACACAAATTAAATCACTACACATTATTAGAAAGACACACATTCTGAACCAATATTCAATTAAGTTACTAAGATTATTGTATAAAATTAACCGTGTTGAATGAATTACGATATTATGTGGGTACTCCATTTAGAAATCTTTAAATTTACGAAACTTAAGATTTAAGATTTAGTGAAAATAATACGCATTACATATTACCCAATGTAAGAGAACACAAGAAAAATACTATATTTATATTAAATGAAATGTGAAAGTGTACTGCGTGGACGATAGTGCGCATTGACCCTTCCCATACGCAAGTGAAAGGCGAAGGAAGAAATGATTTGTTGTTCCAAAACAAATATCACCACACTTGAACTCGAATCAGGTGGAAATGGCACGTGTACGTCGATTTGTACTGGAGTCTTGTGACGCAATATAATATTATTATATTATCTATACCAATATTATAAAGCTCAAGAGTTTTTTTTGTTGAACGCGCTAATCTCGGGAATTACTGGTTCGAATTGAAAATCTATTTTGTGTTGTATAGTCCATTTATCGAGGAAGCCTATAGGCTAAACATCGCCCTATGACTAATAGGAGTGGAGCAGCAATGATAAATGTCGCAGAAACGGGAAATTATTGATTTCCGCGCCTATGAAACCGCGGTACAGTTAGTATTATATACAAAAACGGGGGACCATAGGCAGGCCTATGATTGAGAGTGGACACAAATAATAAGCGAGGGAAGATGATGACCTATACTTATCTTTGTCTAATCGGAGTAAACATAGAGAGACAAATATGTAGCCTCATTTGCGTCCTTTTTTTTCTATGGACACATTTTAGGCTAGCTCCCCGATCTAGTATATAATCTATGAACAGTATTCGATTAAATTGTAACCGTTATACATACTTTTGTACCACAATTTTTGTTATGGTTCAGGAAAAGAATTAATTAATAAATACTTGATAGTGATCGAAATTCAACGAAATTATATTTTTACGTTTGCTCACTTGATTTCAATTGCAATGTACCAAAGATGAGTTTTGACTAAGCTATATTTAAAAACCAATAACCTTTAATTGTTAAGAGCCAAAATAGGCTGTGAATTTTAATGTGTATTTGCATAATGAAGAGTTTTACCTAATTATCTAGGGTTAGTGGTTTTCTATATCAGTAATGTTAATAATAGTAATGTAATCATGTCTTTTCGGCTAACACCTTGTCATAATATTGATGTAAGTACATTTGAATACACTTGTCGTTGTATAATAAATAACTTTACCACGACGATAATAAATGTGTCAAAATATCTTTTATAGATTCTCTTAAGATAATGTAAACAATAATTTAACTTATTATATTAGCGATATTTTTTTATTTTATAAGTTGTTTTGGTAAAATTTACGGTGCTTAACTATTTATTTATTTGAATAAAAAAGTTTGAATAAATTCCTAAGTTTGTGGCAACACTTGTGTAACAAATCAATGGCTGTGTTTGCGACTGTCCTTAAAATTGTAAGCTTGTTGGAAAATGAATCTTTTGCAGGATTGACGCTATGTTTTGTTTTAACTATGTATGATAAAACTTTTGAAAATTTTATAGGTACATAGGTACATTCAATATAAATACATACTTAGAGACAGCTCAAGACTTTGCTACCAAGGCCTAAACCGCCTTAGTCATAGAATATTGGTTCGAATTACTCAATCCTCACATATATAAGTAGATGTTATACAATTAACTGTATTTAATAACAGAATTGTGGCAAAGAAAATAGACTCTTTTATTTTGCAAAGATCGCAGCTTAATATTTCTGACGTTTTTGTGCACTTAGTGTTAACCATATATATTACATTATCGTCCTCCGAAATGTACATTAATTATTATACCTTCACGCCAGATCCTTAAGAAGGTAGGCAGGGAATATTAATGTCAAATATCTATCCTTACAGACCTAATGTGCTTCTATATTCAAGTTTCTATATTCTTATCGTAATAATTGGAGTAATTTTTACCAAAATCACTATCAATAGTAAATATAGAATATTGTTTGATTCACGATTTGATTCGGATCGCACCCGTTTCATTGCGGCGTTATAGATAAAAGCTTCTAGGTTCATTCTTTTACGGATAAAATCCTCAGACAGATTTAGAACATTAATAATACCGAACACATCATTAATTACATGTAAAACTATGGACTGCCAGGTTTTTCATACTGTGAATTATGACCATGTTCGACCTAATTCTATATCGCTTAAACATATTTGAAAAAGACTGCTTCTAGTCTTATAAAAAGCGTATTCTCTTCTATGTAACGGACAACAGACATCCGACTGATTTCGTAAGTGCCGTATTTCTGAAATATTCACAATGTAGTTGAAGAATGCAAGATAAGATAAATTAAGACATTTATTTGCATTATCGGTACAATTAAGGTGTTACAGAATGCATGCAACAATGCATCAGTTGTAAATGATTTAGTCAATAATGTTAAATGACATACTGTCGTAATAATGTGTTCATTTTAATGCCGTAATTGTGTTTTTTGGTTAAAATATATGCAGAGGTCCTTTATTCTCTCGTGATATTAAGAATACTACACGATTATACGCCCTTGTTTGTACTTCTATAAGGCGTTCTATAAATCACACACTGATATTAATCACACTGATTGCCACCCACACCTGACCCTGTTTTGTAATTGTCCAAATTATTATTATTTTTATATTATATATTTATATTTCTAAATTTCGACCTTCCACCAGCGTCACATAGGTAGAAACCTACACAATATTACTTTTAATCGTTACTCGTTAATTATAATATAATGAATATGATTGTGGTTGTTGAATTATAACATAATAACAGTATTTAGATGTTCTCAGTGTTATATTAAATAAGTTTATCAATATAAAAAGGCGTTTTCATTTTAATCCAGTTCTTAATACAAATGTGCTCGTCACACAAATGTTTGTCCTGAGTGGGAATCGAACCCACGACCTCCGGTTTTGCAGTGAGGGATCCTAACCACTCGACCACGAGGCCAGTCAATGATATATAATGATAATATAACTAATGCAACACGTAAGAATAAGTGTGTTGTAATTGGCAATTTACTATCATCGGTGACAAGATCCTGAGTCGCTACGACGGCGGCGTCTTGGGACACGCGACATTAAAACTTTGCGATAAACTCGACGTAAGAAACTTTCGGCTATATTCGGTCCCTGTTGTCGCTGACTTTCCTAAATAACTCTTGAATAATTCATCGAAGGTCACCGCCACTGTGTGCTTGTAAAAGACTGTAGGTAAATATTAATCGCTCAATCTATTGTAGAAACCTGTTGTTAGGTTAATCAAAATATCCTTGCATATACATGGCTTAAATTTAGGAATTCTTTTTAGATTACATTTCAATTGTTCTATGTCATCGCTTGATGATAATGACGGATCAAAGTTGTCTATTGAGAAAACATATCCAAAGAACACGCACTACACTACACGCACCCCTATTTTGTTTTACTTTGATCAATGCCCTAGATAGATGAGAGTGTACCTGATTATTTTTGAGCCTTTAATACATTATTTCTTCACATTTAAATATATTTTTTACTTCAATCCCCTCGTTATCTTATTCAGATAAATAAGGTTACAAGATCCTTGTAATAATGTGTATAAAGCTTAGTCTGTATCCTTATCTAAAACACTCAGTATAAGCCTTTACATCTCCTTGTATATTACAACGCATATAAATGGTGTCACGCAACTTCCACAAATACTAGCAATTTCTATATAATCTTATATTTGTATGTCATTTACGGGAGGATATCAAAGAGTTTAAAGAATCGGCTGGCCTCATGGTCGAGTGGTTAGTGACCCTGACTGCAAAACCGGAGGTCGTGGATTCGATTCCCACGCAGGACTAACATTTGTGTGATGAGCACATTTGTTTGTTGTGTCTGGGCGTAATAAAAATATCTATATAAGAACTATATGTATGTATACTATATGTATGTGTATCAGCTGTCCGGTAACCGTAACAGAGGCATTAAATTGCCTAATTTGGGATCAGACAGCCGTGTGTGGAATTTTCCCCAGTTATTTATTTATTATAAATCTCTCTTTCAGGGTTGCAGCTATTTCGCTAATTTCGCTAAGTACCACATTTCGCTAATAGAATTTCTGGGGTAAGATGTGAAATATATGAGTGAGTGCATGACGATCGTTAGATAGATTTTTTCTAACTAAATGACAAGTACAATACACAGAATTCGTGTTATTCGCAAACAAAAACTTTCAGAACACAACCCCACGATTTGGACGAGTGCCAGACTCGTGTCTACTCGTGCAGAACGCTCGCTTTATAGAGTAAGCACCGACGAGCGGTCACTTCGGATTGTTTAGAAAAACGTCCCATAATTCTCATCACACAAATAAATAAATAACTGGGGACAATTCCACACAGGGCTGTTTAATCCCAAATTACGCAATTCAGTGCCTGTGTTATGGTGACCGTACAGCTGATAAACGTTCATACATACAATATAGTACTTATGTAGATATTTTCATTACGCCCAGACAGAACAAACAAATGTGCTCATCACACAAATGTTTGTCCTGGGTGGGAATCGAACGCACGATCTCCGGTTTTGCAGTCAGGGTCTCTAACCACTCGACCACGAGGTCAGTCAAATCACAAATCAAAAATTAGAACAGTCTAATTTTGTTATACATTTTTGAAGTCAAAACTTCTTTAAATTTTTGGAAGAGAAAAATACATTCAACTCGCGTCACTAAACGTAATCGATACCTCTGCGAATACTTCAAATGCTAATATAAAGCACCAAATATCAAAAGAACAATTCTATTACAAAATTACTCTTAAAAACTATTAAAAGTTTTGCTACCTTGTTACTTTGATTATTAAAAGTTTCGCTACCTTGTTAGTTCAATTATTAAAAGTTTGTTACATTGTTACTTCAATTTCAAACTGTATTCTATTTACCTGACATCCTTACCTAAGTTTAAATAATCAGAATAAACTATATGAAAGAAGAAATGCAACTGAAGGAGAATAAAATTGAGCTGGTGAATGTTGCCATCAAACAAAAACCCGCGGCGCGGATGTCCAGCCAGCTGGAGTGCTGCCAGCCACGTGTTCCCGGGCAGAGCATGCCACGTGATCGAGTGATGCAGGAAACTCATTTATGGTGAGGACGACTTCCACTCGGTTTTGAAGTTCGTGTGTGAACTCAAGAATGGTAATAAATGAGTTAATTCCACACACCTAATTCGTGAGAGCTGGTCAAACGAACCATATTTCGCATATTCGAAGCATTGAGGAACCTAGTCTAATATCTAACTAATCATAAAGAAACTTCTACGCGTACATTGGTTCTGTTCTTATTATTCTTTGTTGTTTTACATTCAATAAATATTATTGGTCATCTAAACAGTTCCTTCGATCGATTTGAGATTGTTTGAGATTCTTGGAAAACAAAATCCAATCAAATCAAAATCAAATTTCGTTAGCCATATAAAATTTCATACTGCAAGTTTAAAAACAAAAACGGGCGCAATCTCGGAACACTTAAGGACGTTCGACAAACAATTTGAAATGGAAGGAAAACAACGCAACGCTCTCTTATTCGAAGCGTCAGCAAATAGTGGAGACTGCCATTAGTAATATCATTGTACGTGGTTTGAATCGCGAGTGAGGGATATACCGCACCTATTTTTAGTGCCCACGAATATTACGAAAAATAATTAGGTTGTTATTATTTTAGCTCGTATTGCCACAGACATAAGGGCTACTTTGTGTGAAACGATTGAAGTTTAAGAAAAACATTTTACGATGGCTACCAATACAATATCAGAATAATTCGAATATTATCAGAAATGTTTACCTTCTCTTTTATGTTCGAAAATTGGCGACACCGCGATAATATACGATACTAATAAAAGTTATTAGTATTATTATATAATTCATTCACAGAATCGAAAACAATACTTGTAGTTTTATATACTGTGACATCCGTTACTGTTTCTGATGTTTTTGGGCTCTACTACTATTGACTGTCATTCGCTTTGATTTGCAGCTCGCCTAATCCAGTTGGTATAACAAGGATATTTTAATATTATGGTATTACAAAACATTTTAAGAAATTCTCATGACATCTTAGACATCTTATTGTGTACTTGATCAAGGTCCTAAACAAGATATAAAGTGCAGTACAAAGAGCTAAGCCGCAGAACAAAGCCGAGCTTAGCAAGTGAGTTTGACACTATCGTAATTGAGATCACCGGAATAAAGCCAGACTTTTTACTGCATTGAAAAGGGCAAAAGAACGATTCTCGCAATGGCTGCTTTGGTTCTTGATTTTTTCACCGCTCATCAAAATGTTCCAACACGACATAACCTCATAATAAATATCATAAAGATCACAATTATCCTCTAACATGGGTCAGATTGAGAAGATTAAAATACAGTGAATTCAAATGTCTCAAATCAAATATAAATAAAATAGTATGAAGGTAACGTACTTTAGTATGTGTAATGTGTATTGTGAAAGATTTCTGAAGACAAACTGGTGTTGGAAGGAACTACAAACGCGTACAACCTTGAGCAGAAGTCGATTAATAAACGTTTCCATATAAACTACTCCAAATGGATCAGTTAAACTTAGTTTGCGTCTATCAATGAGATGTTCACTTAAGATAAAACTTTGTAGATATCGTGAAGCTAGTACAAAGAGCAACCAGCTTTAGTAGATCCCGCTGACCGCTACGTTAAAGTATTAGGAAAACGTGTAAGGATCATTTAAGTACAATGTTAGATCTAAAGTGTAAATTTCTTTTTTGTATGGAAATGATCATTAGCTTATATCTACTAACAGTTAAGAGTAGCTTCTGTGACTATTAGCGACCTATTAGTGACCTATTAGCAAGGTCAGATACCATTGAATACTAGCCCTAAGGACAGATACTAAACGGATTAATCTTTGATTCCATCACTCCATTCCAATGAATACTAATAACTAACATAACTAACATAGTCCAGTTGAAAGCAGTGGCATTTGACTCCTACTTGTTTCCTCTTTTCATATGAAAAATACAGTTGTATAATAATTATCGTTAACTGTATATTTCTATTGATATTTTATAGCATCCCGCTAACAATGTTTACTCGCAAATGGGATATGCAAGTCGAGGATCCACCTACAATGGTCGTGAAACAGCTATTAGCGTCAAGACGTCTTCCTAATTCATAGCCGGATGGACAAATCTAATTAGAAGTAACGAAGAACATTGAGTCATGGGGTCCTTTAGACGTTGAAATATAAAATGACTAGTGACATAATAGAATGAAGCTCCCGGATGATTTTCTTTTGGTGAACTTTTTGTTGCATCTTCATAAAGTTTTCGATAATCATTAAAAAAAATGTCGACAGAAATCGTACCGTACAAGCTACTAAAAGGTACGTTATCCACTAGCCTATTTTTAAGGAAATTCCCATTTAATGTCTTATTTGACATTTTTGAATTATACCGAAGTCTCGAGAGCTTTATGTTTCTATAATTATCGAGAAACTAACCAAAGACCACCATTTAATAATCGGGACCCAGTTATGAGTTCAGTTTAACTCAGTCCCGTCTCGGTACATGGAATTCAATTGAAAGTTAAATTGCTTCCAGCTCCGAGCAACGCAAAATTATTTGCATCTATTGCGAATTGTTCGTGAACTATTGTGGCAGATTTGTGTTTTGAATACTTGAGCAACAAATGTGATATCCAACGAAAATATAGTGTTATATAAATAAGTAGTAGGTATGATCAATATTTTGATAATCATGTTTGGTTTTACATTCAGCATGATACATCAGCACTGATGTGACTTTCTCTGTTACCGTTTCATCTGCGCTTGCCCAATACAACGCTCATCTTAAACCTTGATATATATAAATATTATTTTATTATCGCTAAATATGTTAATCAGGAAGATTAAATAAATAAGCCTAGTATGTAAGATAGCCAGACTAGCTACATATATATTGTTAACCTACAGTTCGTAATTCCTACTAAAATTAGTGTATGATGAGCATTATGTCATTAAAGTGGCAATTCCAGCGAGACATCAAGAAACTTTGGGGCCATGTTTACAAGATCTGATTCCTAAATAACAAACCGGAGCGAACAAACAGAAACGGAGACTGTAATCCCCAGACTAATAAATATTCCAATGATTTGCCATCCAATTCGGCCAACTCCAAAATCTTTCCAATGGGAGCCCTGTATTAGCATATGACTCCCCAAAAATCGATGTGCATCCGAATTTCGGTACCGCAAGCGAATTTCACCTTTGTTGTTCAAACGGTAAGAGATGATCACATTTTGGGACGGTTCAGCGATAATTTGCAATGATTGTTCCTGCGGTTGAAGGAACAATCCCTCAAAGAGGTGAGCCTTTGAAAGTTGCGAGAAGTTTGCTTAAGTCGTCTTAATTTATGCGTTTCGTCTTTAATTTCGTTGGGGTTTGAATGAGATAAATTTGATTAAAAATGCGCAGACAATGCAATGGACGACGAAAGCCAGATAATGAACAATGAAGCTTTATCTTCAGAACCAGTTGTGGCGGTTCAGTCGATTTTAAATTTGATTACGGTTAATTTGGTATACCAAATACACAAATAGATTCAGTTAATTCCGAAGTTAGGCTGTATTTACTTAAGCAATTTGAAACGTGATTATTCAATGCCTTTACATGTTTTCCTCAGAAGTGTTTAAATTTAATTAATTTGTACACCTACTCAGATGACTTACATTATAATTCTTTGGAATTTCCTTGCCGATTTCCAACTTACGATCATCTTTGTCTCTAAAACGTCCCGTGTTCGCTCCAAATTCTTGCGATTTTCTCCAAAAACCCACCAAATATCGTCCATTTTCGACAACAATATTTCAAACGGAGTTTCTCTTTGATGCGAACGCACGTTAAATTTTCAACGTGCCCGGAATTTTGGAGCGAGTTCTGCTAAAATAGTTTCCTTAGCGACTATTATGGACTTGCTGTGGTTTTCGCGTGATAAGCGTTTACTAAATAATACGGAGGCGAGGTGTGTACACGAAATTGAGCTTAATGATACTGGCTTAAGGAAAACTTTTAGTGAAAGAACATCATGTGACGTATTTGCTATTGTTGCTTACTCGGGGACTGCCAGTATGAAGCCAGGCGACATTGTAACCACGCTTTGTGAAATATTAACAAAACAAATATATTTAAGATACAATTTTGACATAGCGTTGATTTCTTCGTATTTCAATACAGAATGAACTGAATATAAAACTTCTTTGATTTTTCTGTATAATTACTTTTAAATAGAAGCACGGCATTTGTTGTCTGAAATTGACCAATAACCCGCATCTCGACCAATCCATACCAGAGCAGCATGGCGCAAAATAGGTACGACCCGGCGAATGCTGAACGGTTCGTCCCATATAGAAGAACCTAAGCGTCTGGACGATAGACTAATAGTAGACGGTAGACAGTAGACAGTATACTCGTGTGTCTGGTCTTACGAAGTTGGACTGGAGCGAATGGAATTTGGTTGGGAACGCGTCGAATAAAGGCTAAGGTAACATGCGGCGCCACGCGCACGGTCTAAGCCGACGATTATCGTGAATTTCAATTTTCGCGCAATTCGAGAATGTTATCTCCTTCATATCTCGTATTATTTCCGCACGCGGCTTATCGCCCTGCTTCGCTTCCCGTTTGTCCGCGATAAATTCTTTCTCTCCGCGACAATCACATTTCTTTAGACGATTAACCTAAATTCACGCTTCGAAATCGGTGTTCGCGTAATACCTTCAAATTCGCATGATTTTAATTAAAAGTTCGAATAATAATACAAAACATGAGTACCGCATTAAAGTACTAATATTCTTGCAAATTCTGTATTTGTATTAGAATTTATATTCAAATCTACATATAACTGAAAGGATAATTTGAAACGGAAAATATCGTTTTAGTAATCTATACTAAAAGCGTAGTATACGACAGTTATGAGATATAATGACTTATAAAAGTCGAATAGGGACTATATTGAAACTTTAATAATAATG
>DWGJ01003270.1:0-13725 GCA_018246895.1 Aspitha aspitha aspitha | reverse complement strand
CATATGCACTATATTTAAGTTAAGTATACCTACATATATTCATGTAAGGCTGTGGATTTTATGGTAAATAAATAAAATAAAAAAAATAAAAATAAAGGTTGACCATAGTACGCCAACTGTATACCTGACTTTAGTACTTAACTTTGCTTCGTCAATATAACCATCTACCACAAATGTCCAGTATTTTACAATTTCGTGAAAAGAAAGAAGAGAAAAAAGAAGAAAAATCGTTTTTTTGCGCGCGTTGTATGCACCAAGAAAACGACACGATAACAAAACAAAGAAATAAAAAAATTAAAATTTTTTTGGAAACATATTATTTTGCCAATGCTCGACACGACAAAGCAAGAGGATTGCAGGCCATAGTCCACCACGCTGGCCAAGCCAACATAATAATACGCTGTCGCGTCCAGATTTCTTCTTAAAGTGATATTTAAGTTATAAATAGCACACATACTCGTAACAAATCAGACATGTATATCGGGATTTGAACTCAGAACCCAGAATGAGACTCAATTTCAAAACTAACAGGCTACGCCTGACTAACATTTTAGTGGGAAAGGTTATTAATAGATAACTCCACAAAAAGGCTACAATACGTACTAATACAAGACTTTTTATATAAGCGTTGAAGCCAAGAAGACATTGTATCAGTATCAAGTAAACACATATTACCGCATAATATAGACCTATCGACTACTTTGGTTATCGATTTTGGCCGCTTAAGGGATTTACGTTCGCGAATGTTTTATAACCTTTGACGTTCAGTTTATGTGAGGGTAGAATGAATAGTAATATCTCGAGACAGTTTCATACACGGCCTTCTGGTCCAAAAATAGGTACAGACATTACGATAACCGGACAGATGATAACCTATAAACGAGTATTAATTTTTACATAGATAATGTAACATTCAGATACAGAATAAATATACATACATTCTCCTCCCGCAGACATTTATTGACGGTGCTAATAGAATTCATGACCTCCGATTTCATGATTCCAATTCCTGTTTTCAAACCCATTTATTTACACACATACTTTAATATTTTAGTTTGTACTAATTGCCTCTGTTTAACAACTAGGTATTACTGTAGAACTTATTAAATATGTATTTCTTTATTAATCTCATAAATCTGTTTTCATCTATTAATCTCCATTATATTCATATATTTATTAAATTATCTTCTAGGTTTGTTGTGAAACCAACTTTTATACTGACTACCCTAAAATGCTCCTCATCACCAAAGGTTAGTTGTATTAGAATCGTTACTACACGACTACCCTTTTACATTACAATAAACATTTCGCATTCACTCATTCATTTCATTCAATATGGCGTTCATGTCTCTAAAGCTGTTTAAATGGACATTTTACGAGGGGAAGTAAACAAAACGCCATCTGTTCCAAACGGTTCCTTAGGGATATAAACTGAGATTGTTACTATTGAATGATATTGTTACGAACTGTTATTGGCGCCCAACGTGGAGCGGACTGCATTTATTGGACGGGTCTTATTTGACACCGAGTTACAATGTTATATGTGTCTGCATGTTTATTTTGAACGCCATAAAGTCCAATGTTATGTGAGTTATATGTCAATTTGTCTACGTATAAGTAAGCAAAGGCAAAACTCTTTGCCAACCGATATACCTATTTGAAGCTTGTAATAATGAGACGAATTATATATTGCCTGTACTCATTTACACCTCATTGTTGGAAAGAATAAATAAATCGATCATAACTGTAGGGGTTGCTAGCAAAGTATTGAGCAAAGGATGTTTTAATAAGGGACCATTATATTTGGAGCAGTCAGCGCTGATTGATCTTCGATTGGGTAAACTGGATCACTGGGGCAAGCGCTATATGAGGATCTGTGTTGCGATGTATGTACAAACTGACCCCAGGTCAACGGTGATATCGAGGTCAATACGGTACATATCTTCAGCTAGCTTGCCACCAGTAAATCCTGACCACGAGTTAATTTACGCCTGCAGGTGAGCGTATATAAATGAGACTAGATGTAAAATGTTACTTCTGATCTGGTTAGAAAGAAAGAAAGAAACAAACAAAGAAAAGAACTTTATTCATATAGCTATAAGCTATATAACATCACGCTATGACTAATAGGAGTGGAGCAGCAATGATAAATGTAGAAAAAACGGGAGAATTGATTTCTAAGCGGGCGAAGCTGCGGGCACAGCTAGTATTAAGTATAGATGGACTCATTCGCCTGTTGTCCCCACAGGCTATTGTCGCGCTGACGTTCAGTGTGTACGTGTTGAAGCCGATCTTCCCTGACTGCGCGCCACCCGAGGATGCCACCCGCCTGCTCGCCGCTTGCTGTATATGTAAGTATTCTTAACTCTTTCACCTGGTCTACTTTCATCAGGATTTATGAAAGCTCCTCTTGTGGTCGCCTACTGGTCGAAATTCGACCGTAATAAAAAATTATTCTTTGACATTTCTTTGGACTTGTTGTTTGACATTGACAACTAGAATGTAAACAATGAACGTTGTATGTGTGTGTCAAATGAGTGTGTCAAATGTATGGTAGTGTGTGTTATGTTTTATTTATTGATTTAATGTACTTTGTAAGCATTATTATTGAAAAATATTAGCGTTCGCCGCTTCTCCTACACATAAACTATAAGTGGGCCAAATTTCATACTCCTCCGTGCCCGCAATTTTCGTAAAAAGGGATCCAAAGTTTTCCCTTCACGTATTTATATATAGATTTTAGATTTTAGATGTAGGAACGTAAAACAGGAAGTATAGATTTAGGAAAAACATTTTTATGTAGGTAAGTCTAAATAACTGATATTCCGAAGAAATGAAGCTGTAATTGGAGTGTGTAAAACAAAAGAATAGCTCTGGAAAGACTCAATCTAGTTCTTACCGACCTTTACAATCTTTGGTAAATAAGGCGGGTACCTACCTGCCTACTCGTAATACAAACTCGTACATACTTGCATTTGCGCTCTCATTACAATCTTTTCATTGCGGTTACATTCTTTCACGAGCATTACGTGTACCTACTACGTATGTAACTATTTACTGTCAACGTCATTAAAATTTGTAATCCTTTTCATTGGGTTTTGTATGACGCGTCACACACCTATGTATACTTCTTTACTAATATTATAAAAAGTTATTGTTTGTATGTGGCAGGTAATCTTCACAACTTGTCATCCCGTTCTTAAGAAACAATTAGGATCCCTACCAAAAACTTACATACATTATATTATTAAAGAGCGTCTGCATCCTTTCTGTTTTATTTTCATTTTTACTCAGAGAGTAGTAATTTAGCATGAAAAAAGCATAATTCGTTTTTATTTAATACAAAATGTGTATTCGAGAAATGCATTTCTTTCACTAATTTATGTTAATTTCATATCGCAATATTAAACTTTCCATTATCTCGTAATGTTAAATTTTCTATTAACTTTCTCCTTTGATTGTATATGAGTTTTCATGTGGGTGCGACAGTATTGTGATGTGAGGCACTTGTGGCTACTAACTGTTTATAGCGTAAGTGTGTAACTTAACTTTCAGACAAGAAACAGTATTTCTTATACTTCGACTTCTTGTCATAGGAATAGGAAGGTCTTAATAATTTTATGATGTACTCAATTGTAGTATTAACTAGCTTTTGTTATAAGCATTCATTTAACTAGCATACGTACGTATACGTATAATATGCAGAAATAGAAAACGAAACATTGGCTTTCAGTGAAATACTTTTGAAACTCTTGTACTCATGTTATATAATTTAGGCTGAAATTTTCTTCGTAATCAATCATATCTGATCTGATTTCTAGTTTACTATTTCGGATTTAACTTCATTTTCTTTGGTATTGTACTATGCATCTGACCTTGTTTCTAACTTGTACGTTTTTTTCAATTTGAATTCTGTTCGATTTACAGTAGGTACATATCTAAATTGGTATGCTGCGCCGAAATCTAAAATATAGGTACCTACTTACTTTTTAGTTTTCCCAGAAAACATGACAGACACACTATGTAAAATCTTTCTTGTTTGTCAAAAGTCGGTAAACACAAGAGATATAACGGAAACGTAAATATTGAAAGAGTGCGTTTATGAAGAGAAAGTTCGCATACATTTTATTATTCAAATGAAGTTTGGGTATTTCTGAATTTGTGAATAATTTGGTGTATATATCGTAACCATAATGATAGGCTTTCGTCAACTCTAATAACACCAAATATACTGGCCTAGAACAGAACAGGTTGCGTGGAGGGTACGTGGAGTTACAGCTGATTAGGTCGTTACTAACTTTTACTTGCGATCCACTTTAATATTTTTAATAGTATGGAAGCGAATGAGCGAGCAAGCAAACTAACTTGTATATTCTTGGTGTTATATCATATTTGCAGTTAATCGACGTTCTGAGCATTCGTTCATAAACGTGAGTTCTGTTCAAATACGTTGGTTTCATTGTGCAAAAACCTATTTATTAAATATTTTTATCGAATTGATGTAAACAAAATTTCCAACTGTGAAATTATCACACAGTGTTTTATTACATTTTCATTAAACACATCGTAAGAGTTATTTATGTGTGAACAATATTTCTTTACAGAGAATAGAAGTCGTGTTTGTTGTATTAGCGCGAAGTGGAGTAGCGTTGTGTAAACTCTTAATGCAGTGGAATGCCCGCTTGTAAAAAACATAAACAGTGGCGTCCCCAGCTCGACCAGTTCCCGTTCTTAGTAAAATTGATTGTATAAAGTAAGTTACAGTAAGCAATTCACATCTCTGTAGCACTTGAGATGTTTTCGCGCGACCGCTGAGAGTATTTCCTCTCGAAGGTTTTTGGTTTGAACGGGTTTTACCTCCTCTTTATTCTGTTCCCCTTTCAAGTGAGATCGTGATATTTTCTTTTATTATTTCATACTGTACATCGGTCGTTTTTAGCGAAGTAAATACGTGGATCTTAACATATTTTAACTTTTCACGTATTACCAATGCCGTGTAGGCCGTAAACAAGATTAGCTGGGACAACCGGTCCATTTAATTAGTAGATATTGTCGATTAGATAGACGGATACCGGTGTTGAATTGTTGATTGCTCCTATTTGCAATTCGATACATGCGGTCGATAAATTTTTGAAGGTTATATAGAATATCGTACTCATAATCCGACTATGACATACACTTCTCTCAGATTTTACGACAAATACATTTTTAATATTAATAAACTTATTATTATTTAAACCAGTTGTGGCTCGCACAATCCGTTGAGCGTAAGTAAAGAATCGAACATTTTTATTTTATTTATAATTATATTAATATAACTTATTTATAATTAATTAATAACAGTTTTTATATTATTTATAATTAACCGCTCTCTCGACCTGAATAGTTCGTTCGAATAACAATTTTAGTCTCGTTATGAAAAGTTATATTATAATTTCACCTATGCCTTACTTCCAACTGCACTCTATCGTCGTAATAAAGCCGAGGACTCGTAGTGGACAGATAGACACACATACTTAGGTAACGCATAAATTTGTAATATTCGTAATAATATGGGTAACTTCAAATCAGGGAATTCTTTTCCATATTTTTACTCTGACATGAGTTACAGTTGTATTATGAGTTGGCATTTGACGAGATGTTATGTGATCGAAGCACGTCTGTAACCACATTGTTTCTGAAACGAGTTTCATTTAGGAAATTCAATACAAACGCATGAAGTTGTTATGGCTTGTAGTCATTTACTAACTACATTCTGCGGCATGTTGGATGTAAAGTGTATTACACACCCAAGCAATTTAAGTATAATAAGATGTTATGTGTATTCGCAACTTAGTACGCCTTTTGTTACCCGAACTTTCCATTTTCCTTCACCTATTCAGTTGTAACGTATCTTCCGTCCGCCGATCGGCCTAATGTGGTGCAAGCCTTATTAGGAACTGTGTGACCCACATAACAATCTCGTTCCACCTTCGTACTTTCTAGCGGCGTTTCTTTAGAGCAAAATTCAAAACTACTTTCGTTTTAGTTGACGAGTTTGTGATGTTGTGTTGGAAACGAACGGAAGCGAAACACGTCCACCGAATGTTTAGCCAGTATCCTGAGTTGTGCGAAATTTTATAAATATGTTGTATTTTATATGTCCTATGTGCTTTTTATTTTGTGTTTATTTTATTGTGCAGAGTTGAAATTTTTATGTATCCGATTTGACGGAGATGTTATATTGCAAGAAGAAAAGTATCCAAAACCCGTCAATCAATATCGATACTTACTTGATTCGGAAAATGTTTACAATACACCGAAGGGACCCAACTGCAGTTAACCGGCGGTCATGTCTTTAAAATAAATCCTGTACTGGCTCTGTTAAACCGAAAATTTACTAGTAATTTTAAGTACTTAACTGAAAAATTTCGAAATCAAATAGGATATGAATTTGCAAGAAAGTTGGTAATCTCTATTATTAGTAATATTATATATCGTATGTATTGCCTGTATGTTTATATATAACGCCTGTTTATCAGCTGTCCGGTGGCCATGACACAGGCATTCGATTGCTTAATTGGGAATCGTGACAGCCGTGTGTGGATTGCCCCAGTTATCATTATCATTACTATAATTATTATAATTATATTATATATATCCATACGTGATACAATATATCTATGCTCACAAACCTGACGTGCTTCTACATTGATCACTCCTCCTTAATATACGAGTGTATAGGTAATATATTGAGACGGTATTTGTGGTACAATAATATAAGAGATTCTCGCTGTTACGATGCCAACCGAGGTCACAAGGCCAGCCGCTTTCGCTATCACATTTTATTTCTATACTATTGTACTTGCGGCCATCTTATATTTATATATAAACAATGGCGGCTATAAATATAAGATGTACCATTGAGCAACAACTGTAGGTTCCACTCCACTCATAGTTGCTGCATAACTAAGAAACCAACACCACGTAAAAATAACATATTAATAAGATCTGCTTTGTCGCCAATTACGGGTGTCAGGGCAATTCGCACGAAATAAGGAAATTACATATTATCGTCTTGATTATATAGTGCAGTGGAGAAGTAAACTAATTCAACACTGACTCATAACAATCTTCGTGTTTACACGTACGTCATCCGACGGCCGGCAATTTTGTGCAATAGACGGTAACGATGCAAATAGTAAGGCAATACTAATTTGAATAGCAAATTCATTATAACACAGTTGCAAATGCGTTTATCATTAATGATACTCGTACATACAAAGTTTGAGGATGCAAGCAGGGGGAAAATTTACGTTGTAGCGTTTTGATTTGCGCGAACTACATAGATTATGAAGTTAGGTGTGGTTAAAAACAAAGCAAACAAAATTAATTAACCCTTATGTAAATAGTTTTTGATCCTTTCGACCCTTTTAATGTTCCACTGCTGATTACAGATCTCCTCTCAATAATTTACCATTCAACGTGATGTAAATGAAGTAAAAATAACATGCCTCCGATATTTCCTATTAACGTGTCAACATATCGTCACGATAAATGCACGATTTTGGTAAAAGTTGCGACATACTTAATTGCGACTTACACAGAGCGACTGTGCCGTAAATCGGTTTCAACTTGCATAACATGCAACACATGTATAATGTAAATAGTGTGAAAAAAACGCGTCGCATCTATAAACATCTGTCGGGCGAAGCTAGGTGACCGAGATCCGACCAGCTGCGTCTTATATGGACGTAATGAAACGTCGCTTTTTTCCTTAGGTTTGTATTTATAATCTATTTGTAGTTATCAATGACTTAATCGGCATTCTATTCAACGATTGAGGTTTTTTCTTTGAAGTTTTATATAGATAGGTTAGGTTAATTCGTTTTATTGGGAAAGGTTCCCTTACGTGCCATGTGCACTATATGTTACATTAGATATTTAAGATAATATGCAATAAAAGATCATGCGTGCATTTCTTACCAGAAAGATTCGATATAGTGACAGTGAAGTCTTTCGTATTTCCACAGCATCCAAAACAATCATTTTGATTAAAATTATCATTGTACAATATGTAATTTTAAGATCAAGCTTATTAACAGATACATTACGAAAGAGATTAATTAAATAAGTCTTATAAATTATTGATGCTTTTCGCTATCAGTTGCAGTTAAAGAAACCATCCTTTAACGATTAGCTTATCATAGGCTAATATTGAACGAGTAACTCGCGCTGTACAAGTTACAGAGGGCGTGTACAGTTTATCTGTCAATGTTTAAAATTAAGTAACGAGTAACAAGTGTGAGTCACTCAGATAAAGATGTGGGCGGACTAGTGTGTATTGTTCAACGTAATTAAGTTATTATCACAGGACGTTCTACACGGTATCTCTTCCCAACTTCGTATTGTGTTTAAAATTGTTTGCCATTTTCCGCAATGTGCTTCATAACAGTAACCGTTATTTTATTTATGATAATTTGAATTTTCGAAAGCTGAACACTTGTCTTAAACATTTGAAGAGGAAATAAATACGAGATATGTTAATACGAAGCTGTCGGTCCAAATAGTTGTGTTATTATCATTAAACCTCGCCGGAGCCGGTAAAAGCGGTTTAATAAAATTCAACAGACTCTTAACTCGGATTAACTCTCATTAAATAATGCGTGATCGAATCTGCCCAAGGGTATCCGCAATTGTGAAGAGAAGATAAACGACCCTAGGCCAAGTGCTGTCGGTTACTTCATACGTCCCAGAGAACATTATGCACACGAAAGTGTGCAGGTTTCCTCGCGGTGTTTTCCTCAATCGGTATAATAATGTTATTGAATTTTTAAATATTACACGTAGTTTACGTAACGTAATCGGTTGCATAAAGGATTGAATGAAAAAAGTATAGATTAAAAAGTGTTTGCATACGGTAATGTTATTGGCAACATTGTACAATTTCTAAACCGCTAGACGCCGGTGTCTCCTCCCTATTCAAAAGTCGAAACGTAAAATGAAGAGAGCGTGCTATTATTTTGGCTCCCGTTCGGTTCAATTGCGAGGGGCCATTGATTAATCGCCGGCTGGAGCGGCAGATGCGTACTACTCCGCTCAATGGCTCGTGGATCCTTTTGTGCGCTGACCGCTTATTGATAAAAAAATTAAGGCCGGATCGCCTTTATCGAGTCGGCGCTTTTTAAAACCAACTAGAAAACTGTATTGTAACTATACGTATAATAGCTTTGTTACTGCACGTTGAAACAAAACACAAAACCTATTAATAGAGAAACTCATTAAATATGTATGCCCCAACTTTACTCATGTGTATTATTTCGGAATTGCTCAAATAAATTCTGTGTAAAGTTGGGATATATTTAATTATACATACAGACATAATAATGGCTTTCATGAAACGTTTAGCAATTATTATTACACAGAGCTAATTTACAGTAGCCTGGTGTGATTGAAAGAATTCCCTAATTTCCAAGTAGGTACTTAGCAAACTTTATCGATATTCTAGATAATGATAGCTACAACAATGTAAAGCTAAATAAGCAAGTTTTCGTTATAGACTATAATATTTGTTCTGTATTTGTTGTTGTGTTGATGTTGATATTTATTGTGTATTTGTTGCAGACGCTGGATTTCGACCGCGATGGCCTAACGAAACTGAAGAAAGCGATAAAAGCGATCCACAACTCCGGAAATGGTGTGTTTCATCTTTGTATTTATCTATTTATCTACGCTTAATTGTAACCTGGAGGTTTAAAACGGCGAACATAATGCCTCATGGCCTTGTACCAGGCAACCTTCAAAATAATCAAATATTTGAAATATCATATTACTTGTACAAGGAAAATTCGAGGATTTTAACGCTTATTTGATCAAGTGTCAGAATTTATATACACGATAATGTACTGTTAATAGTTGTTCTAAATTATTGTCATTTGTATTTTTTCTCTTTGGTGCAATAAGAAGTAAATTTAATTAATAATATAATTATTGTTTGAGTAGCTTTCGCCTTCTGATTTATGGCTTTTCCTATGACTTCTTTATTAGTCGAGAAATTCGATAAGAGAAAATATATTATATTGCTTTTTCAATGGCATAAGAACGCATACTCGTATTATTTGAAGCCGTAACGTAATGAAATTGGTTATGAGAGACATTGAATATTTTCGGGCGTAGCGCGGGCGCCTCTTTCTCCGATATCCAGACGACACGAGACCGAACTATAAATAGGCGCGGAGGAAGTGTTATGAATAGACTGACGCTGGAAATAGTAGAAAATGTACGTTGCATATTAACGGCGGGCGATGTTGAACGTGACTGTTCCTGTTCAATGCTCTCCACTTCCCTTTCGTTCGTAAGCAGCGTTTCATATACTTCCCGTATGGGGGACCGGATGAGTTATGAAAAATTGTTATTTATATTAAATTTCTTTAATTTTTTCAGGTCAATAATCTCAACCATAGTTTATGTGAAATTACATTTCATTTACATAGCCACCAAGTTTAAACTGACACTATTTTCCTCATACCTTGCATATAATATTAATGAAATGAACTACCTATCGATAATGTCTCTAAACTCTAATGACTATAATAAAACTAATCAAATGTGCTATTTTTATTGCCATATAGCGCTTGAAAATCGAATCGGCGTCGAACTCTCGCCAATTTTTTTATACAAATTCTTAACTTCAAAAAGCTTTAAAGACATAAAACAGTTTAGTCTATAAAAGGCCACCTGAAACGTTGCATTGGAATGACCTAAATAAGTGGAACAATGGGCCGTAGACACGCTTCCGATGATACATTATATACACTATTGACTGTGTTGTGAGATAAGTGGAGAATTGTTACGAAAATCGATACAGTATTTATAAAATGGACTATGTATTTTAAAAGTTGCATACCTATTGTATAATTTTTAGTAGGTACGTATAATGTATTTTACGTAAGGCCGCAACTATTTTTACGTCCAATTTTGGACACGGTTTTCTATAGTTTACTGCTGAGTTGAAGAATGCTTCATCACACGGATTGCAAATATTTAGCGTATAAAATTTTTTATTGACTTAATTACATTGCACTATAAGCTTGATTTGAGGTATAACATTTTACTGTAAGATAAAAATTCTTGTTTCGCTTATTATATCGGCCGTCGGATTTCTTTATGTCAAGAGTCACTTGTGTTTTATTCTAGTTTACGTCGGCCCGTTGTGCTCGAAAAATATTATGCACGATGACCACTTGACTGAATTTTGTTGAATTCGAAAGTGGATTTAAAAAAAGTAAGCCGCGGACCCCCGCTTGTTTTACGTTCAAGAGTCTCTGGATAGCTTTTGCCTTGAACCGCGTAGTTGTATGGCCGCTTGAAGTGGGTAGTAATTAAACTAAACGCAGCTTAATGACACGCCGCTCGGTGGACCTTTGCCGGGCGCCGGAGACATCGGTCGCGGGTCGGACGCATTTCCCTTCATGCGCTACTCGCCAAGGAAAGTGGGTCGATGGCTGGTTTCATTCACGGTCGTATAATGTCTTTATATTTCGTTATTCGTTGTGAATATCGAACCGTTTTCCCGGCGCCTCTGCACACCTGATTATAAGCTGTTTTCTATTTACTGTGTTTATTTGACGACTCGTATAATTTTAATGAATAGATTTATAATTGCACGCGGTAGTGTCTATGAGTAGGCGGACATTACTCAAGGTTCTCTATTTCAGATTGTTAAAGAAACTAAGTAAAAAAAAATATATTTCCTGGGCAGTCTTTATGTCACTTCTACCAATTTCGATACAAAGGTGGTTTCGTACACATAATAACTGAAGAACTTCATACTTTTCGCTGAACAATGGATCTCAAATATCAGCTTTCGCTTTCCAACAGGTTATGGAGTGTTTCGACACGAAAGTGATGGTGGTAGCGGGTCGAGTTTATTGACTTTGCAATTCCATCGCGTGCTAGGGTTTGTTTACTGCGCCCGCTTGGAACTGGTTGCGCTGGTTGGCCGCGGCGCGGGCGGGGGCGCGCGGCGCGCAGCCGGCAAGGTCGTGCGCCCGCGCAAAAACGAACCAAACAAATCGCACACATTCCTACACAATGATGTGCTATTTCGCTTAGAACGGTCTCGTATGTTTTTTGCGCAATTAGCGCGACGAAGGTTTACGTTGAGCCGCCTGAACATGTTCTTACGCACAGTTAGGTTATTTGCGTATGACGTTTCATTTCAGACACACTTTTATAATACTGTGATTTTTTTTCTACCCTATTATTGTTCCCCTTTTGCATTCCGGTATCCGCAAATAATCAGGTTTTAGATTGATAATCTATTCCACTGGACAACTGGGGTTTGTAGAATTATAGAGTATAGTATAGTAGTATAGTATATAGTAAAACGAAACATTTATCTACTACAGTTTTTTACAATTGTTCAAATTTAAATGTAACGTACCTATCATTTATTACTATTTCTTGGCGTACCCATATCATGTAATAAAGTTAGCTTCATTAAATACGTTGTTGGAATTAGATTAGATAGTTTTAGTTCAAAGCAGGTCGTATTTCTGTAACCTAAGTTGGTTACATTGCGAATATACAGTCGGGCAAGCCTATGTGGATTTGCTGGAACTTCTCCAAGCGCCAGAGGCGTTTCGTCCATTAGCGTATGCGATGTGAGCAATAAAAAGATTTACAAATTTACAGCACGTGTCCACATTTATTTATAGAGTAACTAGTCGACCTGACCACGCGTTGCCGTGGTGATATATGTTAAATCATATAATGATATCCCGTACCATGATATCTGACTAAGTGTTCTATAAGAAAACATTAATATTGCAATAAAAAAATTACATTATTAATTGAGACAAAAAATCCTATCTTTTAAGTTGGACCAAACAATAGATATCTACAAAATTTCATTGAAATCGGTTCAGTGGTTTCGGAGATTAGCGCAAACGAACATCGTGACACGGAATTTCTATAACAGATAATAACTGGGGACAATTCCACTCACGGTTATCCGAACCCAAATTAGGCAATTTAATGCCTGTATAACATATTAACATACGTATAGACATACGATATTATATAGATATTTTTATTACCGGATATAAATACAATATACTCGAAATGCTACGCTTGAGCTACGAAATGGCTACGGCGTTCTACGAGGCTACGAATGTTACTTTTTGTCTGTAAGTGCGTTTTCCTGAAAAAATATCACTTTCTACAATAGTGAAATCGTGAGAAAGCCTCTTTGCTATAACTTAATTAATATAAATTAATTTAATTTAATATAATTTCAAGAAAAGTAAAGCCTGGTCCACACTGTTCACTAGGGCTTAGGCTATCTTGTGAAATGGAGATAACTAGACCTTACTTGCATTAGCGAACATTGTGGATGATTCTGTTGTGTGCTGACTTCATTTTGACCGTTAATGTGTAAGAAGTAATTAGTCTAAAAAACGCATGTAATTATGTACAGTACGTAAATATGTAGATTTGAACTCCAGACCCGCGAAGTTTTGGGGGCTGTAGCCGGACGGTTCTTCTGGATCAGTCTAGGTAAGATCCAGGAGCTCAAGGGTATCTTTAGAACGTTTCCCCCAAATCGTCATAAAAATGGTTACCACTGTACCATACCACGATATCTTTATTGAATAAAATGTATTAGAAGAGTGCTGGGAGTTTTTTTCGCCGGCTTTTTTCTCCCGGTCTACTATAGCCTGAGGGGCGCACAAAGCCGAAGTA
>DWGJ01003269.1:0-13736 GCA_018246895.1 Aspitha aspitha aspitha | reverse complement strand
CTAAATTATTTATTATTTATTACCTAATTTTTAAACTATAATAAACTTATATTTTAAAACGGCACAAAACCGTTTTATTTGAGATAATACGTAAATATTGGTAGAATATCTACAGTTTTAACTGATGAAATTTGTACAATGTTCCAACCATTATTTTAGCCCTATGGGGGTGGAATTTCCTAACTTCTTTCTGCATTTCAAAATACTAGGCTTAGTCGTTTCGGCTGTGCGTTGTTCTCTGGGTTAGTCAGTCAGTCATCATCCTCGTTTATCGATATAGATCAATTGCGAAAAAGAAACCTGTTTTATGTAGATTAGCTTAAATGTTATGGGCATATTATCTGAATTGAGTACCAGAATCAGTAGGAAATAATATCCATGGTATCGTTTCTAAAACGTTCAAACGCGTTCGCTAACTCGTAAAGGATATTGAAGATGAAGATAAGATAAAGGTGCATTTAAAAATAGCTTCTGCATTATTTAGTGAGATACCGTATCTTATTTGTAAATGAAAATCACGTAAATATTACCTTACATCTGGGATCTCCCACTGGTGTTTGTTTAGCAAACAACGCTCTTATCTGCCTGTTAATGATAGGTGTGTCTCTGTACTTGTTTTATAACTAGCTGTCCCGACAGTCTTTGTCCTGCCGTATTTTATTTTTAAATATTTGCAATTTTTTTATATATAATTTCAAACAAACCTCCTAACAATAACGAACATAAAAGAGAGATTTATCCAATTCGGTGCAGTCGTTTGGAAGTTATGCGCGTAGAAACATTTCGGTGATTCATTTTTGTATATATGTATATGTATTTAATTAAGTAAGGATCGGGTCAAACTAAAATGCCAAGGCGATGTTAAATAGAAGCGTATTTTTGTGTGGCATTTACCGATAAGCGGAGTGGCGGTGAGCAGAGCGCGTTGCTGCATCGACAGTTGTAGATCGCAGACAGCCGCTGCGACCACAAAGCTGGTTCCAAAGAGATCCATGCCCATGGCCTGAAGCGTCCAGCTACAAACCAACAGCAACCCGAAGTTGTACTTCCCAAAACCTGATAATAACAACAGATTTAAGTTTGGGTTATTACCTATCTCTAATTAAATACTAATAAAACATTGATAATCTCTATATGTAAACGAAATTGAAGTGTCTGTCTGTGATTTCAAAATAATTGTCTTTCCTCAAGTGTTTAGAGTAATTACGCGGTAATAAAACACAAACAATATTTTTAAAATCTGTGTCTGTGTTTCTCTTTGTCCGGCCTGATCTCGGGGACTGATGAGCCGATTTTAATGGGACTTTTACTAGAATGTAGAGGATATTATAGAGCAACATACAGGCTAGATTGGGGTTTGCGCGGCTAACACCGCAAGACACATTCTTCTTCTTCTTATAGTGCCTCTTCAACTAGTGAAGAAGATGTAAATAAATAAATACAGCTCGTATTTAAATAAAGTATAAAGTATCCTACCCGTTGCAGAGAGGGCATCTTCTATAGATGCCGCGTGTAGAGATTTATCCTTTTCCGCTTCGCATTTAGTATCATTCCCCATTTTGACGGTCATATTGCGACTGGAAAAAAACAATTAGCATTCAGACAGTTTTGATAATTGGCTTTTAAAATACTTCGAAGCTTACATAGTATATTCACCGGACGATCCATAAATAAATAACTGGGGATACTTCCACACACGGCTGTCTGATCGCAAATTAGGCAATTTAATGCCTGTGTTATGGTAACCAGACAGCTGATAAACATACATATATACATACGATATAGTACTTATATAGATATTTTTATTACAACCATCACACTAAATGTTTGTCCTGGGTGGGAATCGAACCCACCTCCGGTTTTGCAGTCAGGGTTTCTAACCACTCGACCACGATGCCAGTCATCCATGTATTAATGTGCTTAAAAACCACTACGAAATCTCACTAAGTTTTAGGAAGACTCAGCCGTAAAACATCTGCGGTTATGTCTTGTAAATTTAAAAATGCTTTCACACAAAATTAAAGCAATAGACACCTAATAGATATCAACAGTGATTCATGATATAATTATACGTAACCTAATGATATGATTTAATTTTTTACGTATTCAAAGTTTTTCATAATGTCAAGTTAAGCTCAAGCAGTGATAGCCTAGTGGTTTGAAATTCAGCCTTCCACTCGGAAGGTCTGGGTTTGATCCTGGTTTATTACGTGCGTTTTATAACTAACATTTAAATGTCACTTGCTATAACGGTGAAGGAAAACATCGTGAGGAAACCTGCACACCTTAGAGATGTATATAATATTTTCTGAGGTGTGTGAAGTCTACCAATCCGCACTAGGACCGCGTGGTAGACTATGGCCTAAATCCTTCTCACTATGAGAGGAGTCCCGGTCCAGCAGTGGAACATAAAAAAGGATCGAACAACAATTAGTTGGTTAACCGTTCAGTTGAAAACTGAGGTATTCAAACGCGCGTCCTGTCCTTCCATATCTGCAAAACCTCGTGCATGTCGCACGCATGACAGGGAAATCGTTACACGCACGCGGGCACAAACCCGCGTGACAGAGCGCAGACCCTAAATGTAATTGTATATATTAAAAAGATTTTGTATAACAGTTGACCAGCTCTCGAAATGAAACCTAGTAACGTTCTAGGACGTTCTAGAAAGTGTGCAGCAATGCTAAATGCTATGCATGGACGTAATCTATCTACCTACACGTCCCGTCTCCCCATTGTGGCCTGCACCGAAGTGATTCCCGATCACAATGGCGCTCAACTTTCCCTTTTTTCTCATATTTGAACTCACTTAAACCGACCGCGATTTGCGCTACCACAGAGCTTTGTTTACTCTATTTGTTCGGCTCGTGAAGTCATTATTGTATCGTTTTACTAAAACGCTCGTCGTAGTCGCAAGTTGACGAACTGTGGGGTAGAAGATGAGAACACATGCTTGCATAAACTGAGACTTCTTTTGTTACGAGAACAATAAGGAAGTGATGACATGAACATTTTGATATAATGGCAGGGTGGATGCATTGAGAAATATCGATCGTTTTGCACTTAGCAGTTCGCTGTGTTTTGTATTCATCTGTCTCTTAATAGATACTTAAAATAAAATGTTGCACTCGTAAATGAACGTTACCTATTGATGAAAACATATCTAAAATTCATACTATACACTTTCGATTTTAAAATGTCAACACACTCTTTCTGATGTTTGTTTAATAAATATTTTTTATAGTTACTTAGTTACCTACATGACAATGATTTGACGTATATAGATTCATCTTAAAATTTTATCGTTAGCATAGATTACATATTCCTCGAATAATATAATGCACATAGAAGTTAATATTAGAAAACAAATCTTCGTAAACGTTAACGACTTTATTAAGCTCGATGAAAATTTCAAAACAATAAGTTATTTACCAGCGACGTAACATAACAAAACACTTGGGGACCAACACCAACAATAGTGAAATTATAGAGTTAAATGCAACGTTGCAAGAGTGCAACACGTGACTAACATAGTAACCAAACACGCGCGTCAATGTTGCCATGTTACAGGGCAGACGGACTAGATGACGTGGGCTGTCAACGCTTTGTATACCCGTACATAATATTACCATGTTCCTACAGTGAAATAGTACGAATACATACCAAAACCATGGATGGTCGTAACTACTGTTGAGGAGACACGGGTCTCCTCTCATACTCAAGGTCGCGTGGAAACGGGTGCAGCAGTGGCAAAATGAAAGGATCTTCAAAAAATCTCGAAGATGTCCGGATTTGCTCACGATGTTTCGTCCTTCATCCTTATAGCAAGTGATATTCATATTTTTAAGTTATAAAACTCGCGTGACTTGTGTAAAATCAAGGGTGTGTCAGTATTTGCGTCCAGAGCATCAGAATGAGAGACTGAATTTCATACCATTAGGCTCTCACCGCTTTATACAAGTAGGACAAGTTTAAAACTAAACGCTATGCCTAATCTATCATCGTTCGGCTATCAGAACTTCATGCGTAAGTAGTGAGCTTTCCTAGTTTAATTTGGCTTTTGTTAAATCAGCACCGTGTTTGTGTTTAACTTGATATTAATAATAATCTTAAACCATATTTTGCAACCCTAGAATATTATATTGAGATTACAATTAATGAAATGTACTTTATAGTACATTTCATTCTTTTGCTTATGCAAAGGAAGAAGTAGACATAACCTGCTGTGTAATGTCTTTGAAACCTTATTATAATATTTGTATATAATTCGTTTATGACTTGATAACAAATCGGTTTAATTTCTGAAAAGTTTTTTTTTCTTGTTTATTTTTATGATTCCCTTATTAGTCTGCCTATTCAATAACTTGAGATAAACTTTAAGACCATTTTGTTGTTGTTGATGTCAGTGAAATCGACTCGTTTCGAGCTTATTATAATTTATATTTGACTTAAATGAATTAGTGTCGTTTTCACGTACTTTAAAGATTGTTGAGTTCAAACTTTCCAAAACGCAAACGATCACACCAAAAATACACCACATGGTCACATACCATACCTTTTCTATACAAATCCAATTCGAAAATAACGCTTAGTTTAGATTTTTCCATGGCCATACAAACAAGGATTTCGTAAAAAATAAAACGGCGGGAAAATAAATAAAGAACTGAGTTTTCAAAAGAAATGCCATAGCTAATAATTTTTTTTTATTTGGAATTTAAAGAAGAATGTAAGATATCGATCTTCACAATAGCCAGTATTAATAAAACTACAATTTCATAGATAAGAAACTAACACGTTGGTTGTATTATATTCCTTACATCAAAAATCTTACGAACATTGTCACACAATAAAGCTTAAAAGAGTCGTGAAGTATAGGGGCTATGCCTAATCTAACATCGGATGTCTTTCAGAACTTAATGTATCTTTGAGCTATTGTTTAACAGCTTGAACAGACAGATACTTTGGCTGACATCCAAGTACATAAGGCATAAGAAAGTTAATTATAAATAATATCTTTTTGTTATTACAAAGTATTTGTAGGTATGCATGCTTTTTAAAAGTCCTCTATTGAAAACATGTACGTGAATGTCATTTTATTCAACTAACGTTAATTATAGTAAATTTATTTCAATAGTGTAAAGTTGTCTCTGAGAGTGTACTTTCTCCACATTATACTCGTAAATGCGAAAATAAGTTTGTTATTTCACGTCAAAACGAAACAACGGAATGATGTGATTTTTGGAACGGAGAGAGTTGTACGTACTCGTAATATACGAGTAGGCACATATTCTACTTTTCGAAAAATACATCATTTCCGACCACATCTCATCTCTTTCGTATTGCATACGGTTTTCGTTCTTACACGTCATGATAAGAAGTATTCAAATTTCAAATTCAAATTCAAATTCTTCACTTGTGAATATAGGTGTTACAGATCTTAACGTTAAGTTAGTGCGCTACAATCGGCCCGTAAGTGCATACAAATATTTAATCGTTGAAAATTATTCGTCCTTAAATGAAACAAAACAAACAGTCAAAGAGAATACGATCATATATTTGAGTCACTTAAAAATTCATAAATAGAGTAATAACATGTATCAATAAGACAATTTTTGAGTTCATTTTTAAATTTATTAATGCTATTTATGTTTTTAATTTTTACAGTTATTTTATTAAATACTCGTACATTTTACACAGTTCATGAAAAATATCTCTTATATATAAAAATCCCGTGTGACGATGTTCGTTTGCGATAATCTCCGAAACCACTGAACCTATTTTAATGAAATTTTGTAGATATCTATTGTTTGGGCCAACTTAAAAAAAAGATTTTTTTCTCAATTGATAATTTCATTTTATTATTGCAAAATCAATGTTTTCTTTAA
Organism: Aspitha aspitha aspitha; assembly: GCA_018246895.1. NCBI lineage: Eukaryota > Metazoa > Arthropoda > Insecta > Lepidoptera > Hesperiidae > Aspitha > Aspitha aspitha. Next base: position 7,851 of record DWGJ01003269.1, on the reverse strand, counting down.
GAACAACACTTAGTCAGACAAACGTCATGGTACGGAATTTTGACATAAGTACGTATTATGATTTAGCATAAATATGTAACCACGGCAACGCGTGCGTGGTCAGGTTTACTAGTATACCTATAAAATATCTACATATGTTGTATTTTAATACCGACTAGTTGTAAATATAGTTATAGGTTGTGGATCACAATTTTTTTTAAATTCGTCAAGTTGTTGTTACTGTACAAATTCCAATTATAGAGTAGTTTAGGTATAAATAACCAATACATAAATAAATAAATGATGCTTATTTAAAATAATTACGAGATTTCATACAGTTAATGATTGAAACTAAAACCAAACGTAATCAAAAACCAATTATAATTCATTGAGTTTATGTTCTACGGGTAGATACTGCATTTATTATTAACATCGCAGATACGCGAATAATGGCGCGCTGAAAATACAGTGTCGCGCACAAAGAGATCCGTTCAATATGGCGGAGATAAATCACAGCATCATCATCGAGCATTCAGCTCTGCGGCGGCAGTACGTGGAGCAATGTTATGTATTAAGTGGATATCATTTACTGCTATTTACTTATTTGTTAGGTACACAAACTGCAAGCTCATAACGTCTATATCTCTCAGAGAACCATAGTACTTCCAGTATGTACTTAGTAGTGTAGTTACATAGTAGTGTTATTATACATTTTTAAGACTAACTAGTAATTAATATACTATTAAGCATGAAGACTCCATGTGTTCCAAATAGAACACCTGCATAGTTAAAGAAGCGTAGTAAGATTTCAAGGATGTCATGATTTGTTGGTGAAGTTAAAAGTGATTATTTTATTATATGACAAGCTAACTTTTGGCCTCGATCCCGCCTGTTGGGACGTTCATCTATGACTAGCAAAAGCCTATTCACCGTTGCTTTGAAGTTGATATATTTATCTTAGAATAACGGTATCAACAGGATGTTTCATACTTTAAATTTCCGCAAAAAACTACATAGAAAGCAAATTGATTTTTTCTCACAGTTGTAATATATGTAGCGCTATTGCACAATAAAAAAATAATAATGCGTACAGGTTGTGCCTAAGATGTAACGATGTAATAATAATAAATAATTATGCGTCTTGCTTACCATAATGTCATCTTGTAGCCAAACGCAAACTTATTGTATAATATAAAAATATCATATAATGCAGAAAAACAATGTACTAATAAGAAAAGGTTTTTTTTCAGCCACCATTTCCAATAAATGCCTAGTGGAACATCATAATGTTTTTAAAATGTATTTTTCAAAATGTCCGATCATAACAGGCGAGCAAGGATACAGAGTAAAATATTGGGAATAAATAGTAAAAGGGAGCATCAAACATGATCAAGAAGCGAGCGATCGTCTGATGAATTTCGGTTTATGTTCCACGCAGGGTCTTTGTGGCTGTACTTTCAGCGGCACAATAGGGACAAAAGTTATTCAACGACAATGCGAGAACCAAATACCGATCGCCATCCCCCAACCCCCCAAAACGCCTAACCATTGTTTACTTTAATACTCTACTTTTATGTACATCATCGATGTCGAACACAATGTAATCGCTAAATTGAGTTTTTCAAGTGGAAAAAGTCGAACGCAAGTGTCCTGGCCTTGGAACGCCTCAAAAATCAAGCCGCCTGCTTTGGAATGCGAATGCAAGCAATCCTATTAAATTCACACATTTCTTATTTTGAAAACAATATAAACACATGAAATCGATAATCGTAATAACAATCTTAAAAAACTGATAGTAATGTCACGCCAATTAAAAGTGATGAAACCATTGTATGTTTAATGTTTAAAACATTGTTTGGAAAACCACATAAATGAAGGTATATAGTTAACTGATAATGAATATTAATCATTTTATGTGTTTTTTATTCATTACAGTCTAGGATCTCAATCATATTGGTACAAATTACAAATTTTATCGATTTTATGCAATCCATAGATACAATGGAACGAAAGAGAAAAACCGGCAGGCGTTTTGTACTCGGGACTTTTAAATAATTTATTTTACTTTTTCAACTCACTTACGTAGTCTTACGAAGTTTTAAATGAGTTGTTGCACACTTTACAATACGGGAAGTACATCGTCAAATTAGAATCAAATTAGAAGCATTGTGATACGGAACACGCCTAGAAACAGCTAAGTATCAAAGAAAGCATCGAATACAAGATAATATCATGGTGAACAATATTTCGTCAAATATTCTCGTCGGCGTCCCTGCTACAAAAAGCCTGAACGTTTCTACAAAAGCTGCAAAGAATGAATGGGTGTGGGTGGAGGGGGCGCTGCCGATTGAATAGGAGAAAGTAGGGATGTGTAGTTACGTAAGTATGTTTTGTGGTGCGTGTTGGGGAGCGAAGCAGAGCGCGGAGGAAACCGTTCTTTTCTCTCTCCTCAATCGGGAACCGTTCGAAAAATTTATACAAAGAAAATTTCAAAGCGCACTCTTCGACGTCTCTCGCTACACTAATGAGGAATTGTTCGGCCAATAATGGTATTGTTAAAGGTTGCACTTTATAATAACAGAACGGCATAAACCAAAGGTCGCGGGATAATGAAAGCGCGAGGCCAAAAGTTGAGAGCACAATAAAAATACACTGTCATTAGACTATAAATAGCTCTTAAGTTTCTAAGATACACTAATCGTGCCGATCTCCGGTCTAAATCGATTATCGATTCTCGATTATATAATGTCGGAACCTCATTAATATTATTAGAAATATAAGCTTCACTTGTAATAAACAGCGTGGACAGCACGCTTAAAAGAGATATATGATTATGTTAGTTACTTATCCGAGTTTCAATGAAATACATTTCTGGCCTTACCACACACAAGAGAGTGTCATTACTACATATTATTCACATTGAAAACACTGCGTTCCTTTGTAGGTTTCAGGTCATACTAAACTTTAACACAGAGTTGTATGTACGGTACGACATTGTCCAATCAACACAAACGCGGTATTGAATGCACGGCGTCACTTCGCTCATGTTGGCATAACTTACGGCTAACACGATAACAATCTATTACATTTTCAAATAAGCATGACTAATGAGCTCTTAACAAGTAAAGAACAGGTTCTTTACAGCGGTCCCTCAGACGCGGGGCCACAAAAAAGTACTCACTGGCGGTTTCACGAACAACTTTAGTGTGACCCCACAAAGCTCTGGAACGTCATTTAAATGCACACGTTTCATTGGCTCTGAATGCTTCAGGGAAGTAGAAAAAGAACGGGCCAATTACGACGCTTTTGTGACGACGCGACCTCTCGAAGTCTCGAGTGTAACTTTTATGTGCTGGGCCGAGTTTCCATTCGCTTTCAATGGTGTCTCTCTAGTACTTAAATAACGTAACAACACTTAGACATGATTTCGATGTTAATAAGAATGTAATTAAAATCGCGCCGATACCGTAATTCTAAGACGTAATAAAGAAACAGCTCAATAGTGAAGTACGGTTAGAAAATTTTATTTTATTCAGAGTATTCTATTACAGTAGATAAAGATTTATTTATCAAATGAGATCCGTGGACAGGATCTTATGGGCACCCTTGCAGAGGACTGACCATTTCCGCAGCTTTGATCCGTCTTCAAATAAAACTCAATAAGAAGATATTGGTAGAAAAAAAGATCATGGCATGCATTGGCAAATGACTTATTTGTTTCATAAATTTCTATATCAAATATTTATTAGACTCATATTATTAAATTACAATAATATAGGACCGCTCGTTTTAATACCTCATTAGGAATAATGTTTCATATTTTCGTATTAATAGATTAACAAAATGTATTTAGCGAAAATTCAATCCACACTGAGTATTAAATACACAATCAGTGTTAGCGGAGTAATTTGATTTTCAGTATCCTACCCCGAAGTCTGTACCAATTAAAATCTTGCATTCACCTCCGACTTCATAAAGACACGTGCTTTATATAAATCAAATATAACGATGAGAGTCAATAATCAGAAAAGCGGCAAAACGCAGAGATCTCAAAAATGTTCTCTGGAGTGTACAATATGTTAATCTGCATTTAGCCAGCGTGGTAATTGAGATTACGACCTTCTCATTATACGAGTATAAGTACAGTCGTGTCCAGAAGTGGACCAATGAAAGGATGTATAAAAACAGAGTTAAGTTTAAGAAAATTCATAAAATGTCCTCGTAGCTTTTCGCACTTCGTCAATTATAAACGCATTGGTAAATGCTGCGTAATACATATGACATACGAACCGATTTTAGTGACTCAACAACGGTGGAACATTTCAACTATATTTCTAAGGATATCCATTGACGCTACGTGCAGATTAATAGCTCCTAATATTGACTATTGATTTCTTTGCTATGGTATTGACGGGCCTCTTGGTAGCTAGAGAACCTGACTACTAAACCGGAGCTCGTGAGTTCGATTCCCACCCATAACAAACATTTGTCCGATGAGCACATTTGTTTGTTGTCCGGGTGTCATTAAAATATCTGATTACTAATATATAGTATGCAGGTATAGATTTATGTATGTTTATTAGCTATCCGGTTACCATGACATAAACATTTCTTAATCTGAATTGGTTAAAAAAAAAGGTTTCGGTCTATACGGTATTTTTATAAAGAGTAGCTATTTATGTTAAGTTTTATTACATTACCACAGTAAAATGTATTTACTTACCGATACAAAATGTACCATACAATTCTAAGGTATGTGTATTTAAACATACCATCCGTTTACACAGCACCTATCTATACATAAGGCTATTTCAGCATTCAACCTGCGTTTGATCGGACATTTCTGTTCATTCATTTCCTATTCATACTTTGAGCATTGAGCCACCAGCAGTGCAAGTTATTTTATCGAATGAGCCATGAATAGGTCAGTTCGGCGTCGATTATAAGTCTGGTCTGGCCTAATATAGAATAACCGTAGGCCTTTGCAAACTTGTATAGGCTTTTTATTGAGCCTTTTGAATTTTCATTGACAGTTTAGTTTTCCAGTCTCTTATTGGGTTCATTAAACTAATTAGATATTACCTTTTGGCACGGTGATTCTAAAACTAAAATCCTCTGAAAAATACGTAGGTATAGGTATTAATGAAATAGAAAATATGCTCTCTCTAGATATGGATGTGGTCATAATTTTTAATATAGTTATAGAAAAATCCGTATGAAAGCCAAAAGTTCACAAATTTCAAAACTTACCTGCAGCTCGCGATTTTCAGCGGTGGATCAGCGGTCAGTTCGTAATCACCGGTCATTTGTCCCGCTTTCCGGATTACAAACCCGACGTCACCGGCGGAGGCTTCGATCAGAATGCATTTATAGCGCTCGGCCGTTCGTTAGCGGGCCGTCAATACGGCTCTCGGTCCACCCGCTATAAATTCCGTATTGAGCGGACACACAACAAAGCGCGTTTTGTCTTGCAAATGAAAACGCGCACATTTCGCGGTATTGTGCGCCGCTGTTTCGGTGCCCGCCATTATTAACGGCGAACATGAAAGACAAAAGGTTCGTCTGCAGCACTGAGCCTGGCCTAGATAGCGGATTATTGTACTAACACAATAGAAGCGTTAATTCCGCGACTCCACCATTATTTTGTTGTTTGCAACTTTATCGCGTCAATCGATTTGATCGCGATCGGCTTTTGTTCGCTACCGTACATTTCCAACTCGATTTGAAATTGACTGTTCTGAGTGCACGTTATCATAGGCTTTTTTCAATAGAAAACCTCTAATATTATTTACCTTTCAGCCAAACAATAATTTTTGGTTATAATTTAATTGGAACAAATAGCAAATCGAGAAATAAACACTGGGTTTGCTTGACAATGTTGAATTTTAACGATAAGCACTTAATATTGTAATATTCAATAAAATGTAAGCTATCACGTTTAACAATTTTGTATTCCGATGGTAATGTTGAAATAACGAACTTAATTTTATTATTACTTTGTTTTTTTGTATCATAACAAACAATAAACTACAATTTACAATCATTTCATAACAAAATTTAAAATTTAAAAGTCTATCGCTAGAATACTTTTTGTATCTGTATAATATAAGATGCTAAGAAAATCACTCTACATGCTTTATATATAAAGTCCATTTAATACATATAAAAAGTATTTACTTGTCGTATTCTATGACCACAGACTTTTTAAATCTTATCGGAATCTTATTAAAGTAAAAACTTACCGGAAAAAGTTCGTTGTCAGCTGATAAATTCCGAAATTTCCAAAAGTGGGCACAACACTATAATATCACATAAAAAAAATCACATTCCACACTTCACCGAACCAAATCGTCACACAGAATAGTGACACACTAAAAAAAATCGACGATTAATTTATTGGCGGGAACGGGCGAAAAAGTTCAATCGGGCAAAAGCCGTCCGATGTACAGCCAAGCGGTCGCTCTGAGTAATGGCGCTGGCAGACTGCGAGCCGGCCGGTGGGAGTCGCGTGTCGCGTCGAATCCTCGCGCACGGAGCTTTGCTGTCATTGTCACCCTTTGACATCATACTACCCTTGCTATAGAAAGGCGAACGATACATAAGTACATTCAGGTGCAGTGTAAAAGTGCTTAATAAATTAAAATACTGGAGAGACTCTAGGAGAGTGTTTTTCAACACGTTAGGAAGTGAAAAATGCATGTTCGCTGCCAATGTTAATAGAATTGTAATAGTCTTGAAATCGTTAGCGGGTCGTAGTTAAATTCATGTTGGAATGCACGAATCAAAATAAAATAATGTTTGTGCAGGTGTTAATGAATTTTTCTGATTCAACTATGAGTTCGATTCCGGCCCAGTACAAATTTTTATATCATAAGAAGAAATGTTTGTAATCTAATGAGATGTATGTTTATGAATTCATACACATAGTTTATTATCTATCTGGCCACCATAATACGGTATCTACTTAACTTGGGCAGTAATGGTCGTGTGTAAGAAGTTCTCACGACGTCTCAGTGTTATTATTGTTATTTATTATAAGCCTTACGGATAAGGCATTATATGGATATAACCCTGTAACGAAAAACGACTGAGAAATGGACTAAAATTACTTAGCTACTACGCGAGACTTAGTTCTGACTGACGGCGTAAATACCAATTAATGAAGATAATAAATAACTGGTTATCATCAACACTAAATCTCAAAACGTTGAATGAAGCAAACCTAAAAGAAAAGAGAGAAATCCAACGTGATAACGAATAAGCAGAAAACCAGCACACCCCATTAAGCAGCGCTCTACAAATAAGATACATCTCATCAAAGGAAGAAGCCAGCTCACAGGAGCTGATACAATGTGAAACGTTGGATAATATGTCCGATGACAATGGTGCGAATGCGGCACAAAGCCGCCGTATTGTGAACCCGTACAATACACCTTGCATACACAAACATAACCAATTTATTTCGGTATTCAACAAAAAATGCCAAGCAATTAACGCCCTTACCCACTTGTGATAAAGACATGCCATGCATGTGTTCGAGCCATTATAGTGTATGTAATACAGAATGTCAATAAATGATATCAACTGAATACCTCTCAGAGTAGGTACATAATATCGGTTAAATAAATTAGGGAGTAGAAAGTTAGTTGAGTAGGAATAACTTTATCTGTGTTACATCGATTGAAAGTAAATTTTAATGATTGCCTTAGATCAACACTTAAAATTCGTATTTCACGCTTGTTCTGTTATCCTAAGGCTTTATTATAAACTAGCGGCCGGCCCCGGCTTCGCACGGGTATAAAACAGTATTTCTCCGCTATTTGATGAATGTAGAAGCTTAAAAATTGGAGTAACTTCTCCCGTTTTCCCAAC